>CAUYPK010023607.1:0-27949 GCA_963574355.1 Loris lydekkerianus
AACAGTCAAGGACTCTATTCCTTTCACAGTAGTGCCAAAGAAGATGAAATATTTGGGAGTTTATCTAACAAAGAACATGAAAGATCTCTATAAAGATAACCATGAAACTTTAAGAAAAGAAATAGCTGAAGATGTTAACAAATGGAAAAACATGCTCATGGCTGGAAAAAATCAACATCGTTAAAATGCCCATACTACCCAAAGCAATATATAATTTTAATGCAATTCCTATCAAAGCTCCATTGTCATATTTTAAAGATCTTGAAAAAATAATACTTCATTTTATATGGAATCAGAAAAAAACCTTGAATAGTCAAAACATTACTCAGAAATAAAAACAAAGCAGGAGGAATCACGCTACCAGACCTGAGACTGTACTATAAGTCAATAGTGATCAAAACAGCATGGTACTGGCACAAAAGCAGAGAAGTAGATGTCTGGAACAGAATAGAGAACCAAGAGATGAATCCAGCTACTTACCATTGTCTGATCTTTGACAAGCCAATTAAAAACATTCAGTGGGGAAAAGATTCCCTATTTAACAAATAGTGCTGGGTGAACTGACTGGTAATCTATCGAAGATTGAAACTGGACCCACACCTTTCACCATGAACTAAAATAGACTCTCACTGGATAGAAGATTTAAACTTAAGACATGAAACTATAAAAATACTTGAAGAAAGTGCAGGGAAATCTTTTGAAGCAATTGGCCTGGGTGAATATTTTATGAGGAGGACTCCCCAGGCAATTGAAGCAGTATCAAAAATACATTACTGGGACCTGATCAAACTAAAAAGCTTCTGCACAGCCAAGAACATAGTAAGTAAAGTAAGAAGACAGCCCTCAGAATGGGAAAAAATATTTGCAGCTTATACCTCCAATAAAAGTTTAATAACCAGAATCCACAGAGAACTCAAACATATAAGCAAGAAACGAACACGTCACCCCATCTCAGGGTGAGGACTTGAAGAGAAACTTCTCTAAAGAAGACAGATGCACAATCTACAGACACATGAAAAAAAGCTCATTATCCTTAATCATCAGAGAAATGCAAATCAAAACTCCTTTGAGATATCACCTAATCCAGTAAGAGTAGCCCACATAACAAAATCCCAAAACCAGAGATGTTAGTGTGGATGCAGAGAAAAGGGCACATTTCTACACTGCTGGTGGGAATGCACACTAATACGTTCCTTTTGGAAGGATGTTTAGAGAATACTTAGAGATCTAAAAATAGACCTGCCATTCGAACCTATAATTCCTTTACTAGATTTATACCCAGAAGACCAAAAATCACAATATAACAAAGACTTCTGTACCTGAATGTTTATTGCAGCCCAATTTATAATTTCTAAGTCATGGAAAAAGCCCAAGTGCCCATCGACCTATGAATGGACTAGCAAATTGTGGTACATGTATACCATGGAATATTATGCAGCCTTAAAGAAAGATGGAGACTTTACCTCTTTCATGCTTACATGGATCGAGCTGGAACATATTCTTCTTAGCAAAGTATCTCAAGAATGGAAGAAAAAGTATCCAATGTACTCAGCCCTACTATGAAGCTAATTTGTAGCTTTCATATGAAGGCTATAACCCAACTATAGCACAAGACTATGGGGAAAAGGCCAAGGGAGGGGAAGGGAGGAGGGAGGTCAGGGTGGAGAGAGGGTAATGGATGGGGCCACAGGTACTGTGCATCTTAGAATGGGTACAGGTGAAACCTACTAAATGCAGAACACAAATGTCTACATACAATAACTAAGAAAATGCCATGAAGGCTACGTTGAACAGTTTGATGAGAATATTTCAGATTGTATATGAAACCAGCACATTGTACCCCTTGTTTGCACAAATGTACACAGCTATGATTTAACAATAAAAAAAAATAAAAATGAATAAATAAAGAATAAGTCACTACATGTAAACAAAATAATAATAATTCAAAGTAAAATCCCTTAAAAGAGAAAACTTCCCTATTTACCTGGTTAGCTATGCCTGTCACAGTCAGCTAATGCTTTTGACACACAATTGGACGGATTTTTGCAATGTTTTTGTCAGTTGTGTGCATGGTCCAAGTTGGCAACCTTAATTGTCAGACCTTGTATTAGTGTTCATTACCCCCATTACATACTGAATATTTGCATTCTAAAACTTCTATTCTATAAACTGTTCAGTAATAGTGTTGTGCCAACTGGATGATTTTAGAAAGAATAAATCAGGATCCCTACCACACCCTTTAAAATATCAAAATTAATTCTGCATGGATCAAAGATATAAACATTAGAAAAAAACCAACTCCAAAGACTTCTATTTCAGCAACATAAAAGAGTAGGCTTTTGGAAACTCCCTTACGGTACAGAACACCTAAAAATTTCAATTAAAATTTTAAAGTATATTTTTAATGCAAGGATGAGCTGTCCGGATATTAAAGGGAATTTTCAAAGTCCTTGAGGCCAAAATCAACAATAAAGAGAAAACATCTGGTGCTAAAATTTCTTATTCTTGGTAACATAAAGGCTCAGTTTTAATGAGCCACACATGAAGTGTGAAGTTGGTAGTGCACAAAGCAGGAGAAGGTAAAAGTACCCTACACCCCAAAGGCTGACATTCTTAGTAAATGATTAATGAACTTTAAATGAGAACAAAGTCTTGACCTGTGCCAGGCTTGAGACAGTTGGAGCTAGAAAGGGGAGAGCATGGAGAGAAGAATCTCTCCTCCCCAGATTCTTAACTAGTAGTTAAGAGGTTGAAATTAGCATTACTCGGCTCAGTGCCTGTAGCTCAAGTGGCTAAGGTGCCATCCACATACACCAGAGCTGGCGGGTTCAAATCCCTCTCGGGCCTGCCAAACGACAATGACAACTACAACCAAAAAATAGCCAGGCATTGTGGCAGGCGCCTGTAATCCCAGCTACTTGGGGAGGCGGAGGCAGGAGAATCGCTTGAGCCCAGGAGTTGGAGGTTGCTGTGAGCTGTGATGCCACAGCACTCTACCCAGGGCAACAGCTTGAGGCTCTGACTCAAAAAAATAAAATAAAATAAATAATAATAAAGAAATTAGCATTATTCCTGCAACTCACCACCACCAACCGCAAACCCCTTGCTAGTAAAAAATTTAGATCAAAATGATAAAATGTGGTTATTGACTACTAAAATTATATTTAAATAAGGATCAACCATATGGAGGAAAAATAATATTGTACTATCCTACAATTCCTTACACCATACAAAAAATATCAATTCTCAGTGGTTTGATGACTTCTGAGAACAAATAAAATCTTAACATTTAGTAAAAAATAAAGTATATATTTTTAACCTTGATCTAGAAAAGAATTAATTTCTTAAACAAGGTACAAAATGTCCAAACTGAAACAGGAAAAAACCATAAATTAAATAATTAAAATGAAAAATCTTTTTTAAAAGGCATAAAAAAATGAAAAATGGCAGAGTCTAACAGAGACTATGATGAGCTTAGGAGGGAGCCCTCTAATGACCACATAAAAGCCTTTTCTTTAGGTCAATATGAATCTCCTCACCTGTATTCTTCAGATAGGGACATTCATTTGGTTATAATGGCACTATGTTCAGATCATGTATCTAAAATATTATAATTGGAGTTGCTATCAATACAGCAGACCACAGATTTCCATAAAACATTATTCTGATCTAGTTTGACAATGTTCTTTAGGGAATTCTTCATTTTTTTTCACTCAATTGCTTATTCGTCACTTTCATTCATATCAAGCAGTAAATATTTCTTGAGCATCCTCTGTATGCCCAGCACTTCACTAAGCCCTGAACATCCTCAAGAGAATCAGACTAGTTTTAAAAAATTCATCTGTTTATTCAACAGCTGCTTTTGAACAATATGCTACATGCCATTCTAGGCACTGAGATACAGCAGGGCAAAAGAGGGAAAAATTTCTTATTCTTAATTGAGTTTATCAACTGGGGATATCTACTAATATCACATTAAAATTAATACTTAAAGCTCACCATTGGATTATCCCATTTAATTCTATGAGATATTCTATGTGGTCTTTACCTTCAAAATATGTCAGCATAGACATATGCGTATGTG
The DNA here is from genome assembly GCA_963574355.1 of Loris lydekkerianus. NCBI lineage: Eukaryota > Metazoa > Chordata > Mammalia > Primates > Lorisidae > Loris > Loris lydekkerianus. The sequence goes on from CAUYPK010023607.1 coordinate 4,085, forward strand.
TACGTGCCTGTGTTTTAATCTTTTTCTTAGGGTAATCACCCCAGTTAATTGCCCTAATTAAAACCACCTTAGAATGGTCAATTAATATTCAAAGAACTCTAATCAGAAATGCACACTCCACAAATGGCCAGCCTTTGCAAGATCCTATTTGAACCCAATATTTCTGAAGCAGTTACTACAAAATGACTTTAGTCTTTCAGCTATCAAAATCTCTGATCAACACCAAAAGTTCTTTGAATAGCATAAAAAAAGTTCGAGACCACTTTTCACTGATGAAATAGATATAGCATTCCAGGCATGGGATAGAAATGTCATATAGACTCTGTCCCCATTACTAAAACAGAATATAAGAATCTGATCACCCAGTGGCCCAATCACTTCAAAAACGAATCCCTAGATTTAGGATTCGGAAGAGAGGATGGTGTTACTCTGTTCCTACTAGAAATTTAAGTTGAATTCTGCATGTAAAAATTTTCAGATTATCCTAAAGAGAATTACATAGACCTGAACTTTGTCACACTTACAAAGTGGGTTGGATGATTGCTTGTGTGCTTACCTATCTGTGGACAAATTTGAGAATTGATATGAGATTCGTTGTTATTGCAAAGTAACACCTGGTAGAGAGATTTTGGAGAAGAAAACTTATAGCCTTCCACTTAGAACTGTCACAGGCTACATACTACCTTCTAAAAAGAACCGAATGATAATAATAGTACTTGGAGGATCTGATATTTGTAAATAAGCAAACTGGCTCAGGCCTGTTTGCCTCAAGTAGGCATTATTATCTCATTTTAAAGAGGAAGAAACTAGAGATGGTTTAGAAATGTTATTTTGTCAAGTTCTCAAAGAGTAAGGGGAGAAACTGAAATTTGAATGGTAGGTCTGGCTCGGTGCCTGTGGCTCAAGCAGCTAAGGCACCAGCCACATACACCCGAGCTGGCAGGTTCAAATCCAGCCTGGGCCTGACAAACAACAATGACCGCTGCAACCAAAAAATAGGCGGGCGTTGTGGTGGGTGCCTGTAATCCCAGGTATTTGGGAGGCAGAGGCAGAAGAATCGCTTGAGCCCAGGAGTTGGAGGTTGCTGTGAGCTGTGATGCCACAGCACTCTACCCAGAGTGACAGCTTGAGGCTCAAAAAAAAAAAAAAAAAAAAAGAAAGAAAGAAAGGTAGGTCTGTGCAATTACACAACCTTTATTCTAAACCCTTAACCATTATATAATTACGGAATTCTGCCTCACGATATTGAACATATGGCCATTTGTTACACTCTAGCCTTTGTAGGAAAAGCTTGGCTTTCAATCCATAGGTGAGTTACTACCACACCCACTATGAGATTTACTATTCAAGAATATTCATCTTGGCTCGGTGCCTATGGCTCAAGCGGCTAAGGCACCAGCCATGTACACCTGAGCTGGTGGGTTCTAATCCAGCCCCGGCCCACCAAACAATAATGATGGCTGCAACCAAAAAAATAGCCGGGTGTTGTGGTGGGTGCCTGTAGTCCCAGCTATTTGGGAGGCAGAGGCAGAAGAATCGCTTGAGCCCAGGAGTTGGAGGTTGCTGTGAGCTGTGATGCCACAGCACTCTACCCAGGGTGACAGCTTGAGGCTCTGTCTCAAAGAAAAAAAAAAGAATATTCATCCTATTAAACCTCCTGTCACGATCATCATGCACTTGACTTTGGGTCCGTTTTTCTGGCACATTTTTGGGTGTGCAAGTGATCTTAAGGGACAGACACATAGGCTTTTTTTTAGTTGTGTCTGCCTGAGGAAGGAAGATGAAGGACATCCTGAAATCTCACTACTTCCCTAAAACACTTTTCTCCAAAAGATTCTGAATGGAATCCTGCAGAGAGAAAATTATAGGAAAGGGCCAAATTACTAATCTTATTAAAATAGTTCAATTGTTTGACCTCAGATGCTTGACAGCATATGAAGATGCACTGATCAGTTTACAGCCATGTAATCCAATCCAGATAATGTTCTGCCTAAAATGGGACTGCTTATGCCCACTCTGGCTGCGACCCAGGCTGGAGACTTTCCGGTTAGAGCAGTAAGATGCTCAGGCCAGTGGACCCTAGGGCTTCATTCATCCCTTCTGGGTCAGGTGGCTAGGTTCTCACCATGTTTTGACATTCTGTACATGTTCGTAGTTATATAAGGATGACATTGCCTTTCCATTAATTCCAGTGCTGCACATCTGACTTATGTTCCACTCTCAGCCCTTGAGCCTTTGAAATCACCCATAAAGATGCCCCCAAACCTCCCTGAATGGTGCCTGGTATTAAGTGAAAGGACCCAACTTACTTTAAGAATAATGATGTCTTCACTCATTTGGGCTGCTGTAACAAAGTAACATAAACCAAGTAGCTTACCAGTAACAGAAATTTATTTCTCACAATTCTGGTGGCTGAAAAATCTAAGATCAAGTCAGATTTGGTGTCTGGTGAGGGCCTGTCTTCTTCTTGTGTGATGGGTGGGGAGACCAATGTTATTAGCCCCTCATAAGGGCACTAATTCAGTTCCTGAGGGCTACACCCTCATTACCTAATCATGTCAGTGGCCTCCTAGCCTAATCATCCTTATATTATCACCTTGGCGGTTAGGTTTCAACATAGCAACTTGGGGGGTAGTGGATACAAACATTCAGTACATAATAAATAATAATGGCAATAATAATGAAGCAGTCATTTCCTAAGTGCTTTCTCAGGGAAGAGCTGATATAAAAATACAAAAAAGAAAGAAAGAAAGAAAGAAAGAAAGAAAGAAAGAAAGAAAGAAAGAAAGAAAGAAAGAAAGAAAGAAAGAAAGAAAGAAAGAAAGAAAAGAAAGAAAAGACCTGGCTTCTGTGATTCAGTTGAGACCTTCCCGGCAATAGAGCTCTTCACAGGATGGCTGAGGCCTGGCTCAGGAAGCTGTAGAGGTTCTAAGAGGTGCGACAGCTATGAGGCTGAGTCCTTGACAATTGGAAATATTCATTAGTGAAACTATGCAGTATAATTTCATAGAAGATTATTCTATCTGGAGGCTAACAGATGGCTCTGAAGCCAAATTCGGGACTCTAATTCAACAGAGAGATTCTGCTGATGTCACCAGCACTTGAGCTGTGTGTTCCAGTGTGGGCTTTTTTTAAGGGTTTTGGTTGTCTTTTTTATTTTTTCTTTCCACAAACAGCCATAGCGACTCGAGAGTTAATTCAGCCTTGTAGTCACTCCAAGGCCATCTGTTGTTCAAATTAAAATACATATTTTTAACTTTAACCTTTCAATCTCTAAAGTTTTAAACCTTTGCAATAGAAACAGTCATTTTGCAACAGCTTTTCAGCTTCCTGATTCAGTGACATCAATGAAAGGGGAATGTCAGTTTCGGGAACGTCAGTAAGGAACATTGGCAGGCCTGACACTGGTAGAGTGACACGGAGAATTTACCAGGTTATTTTCTGTTCTTGCATGACATGGTAATGTGCTATGCCCTCCTAGGTGGAGTTAATTGAAACTCTGATTAGATTCAATGAAAGATAATTTAGGAATTCACATTTCTTCTGAAGCATAAATAAATAAAAAAGGAACTAGAAAAATAATGCAGAATTTAGCCTCCTTTGTTAGTTCTATTAATTTGTTGGCATATTCTAATGTGGAAGCCAGAATAAAATATGACCAAGATCCTAATTCCTTTGGGAATGATTTTTTTTTTTTATTTTAAAAGTCATGCATGCTCATTGTGTAAAACACAGAAAATGTAGCAAACTACAAATATATTTATCATCCTGCTGTCTAGAGATAAATGCTTTAACATCTTTGTTTATTGCATTCACGTTTATTTGTTGTTTACTTTTAGAGCTGGGGTCTCGCTGTGTTGCCCATGCTGGACTCAAATTCTTGGGCTCAAGCGGTTCTCCTGAGTCAGCCTTCCAAGTAGCTAGGACTACAGGCACATGCCTGCATTCCTATTTTTAAACATTAATTTAAATACCTCCTGACTGCAGAGATCAAGTCATTATAACCTGTGATATGTTGTCCTTGATAGTTGAAGATTCTATTGCTAATCCCTGATTAAAAGAGGCAAATGTTTTGAATACATCTGATCTTATTTCTTCCCACCAAAATTCATGATTTTCTTGTGTCATCCACCTTGTCTGTGACAAATGCATAAATTTGCTAAAACTATTTTAAATTACACAAAATTAAAATGGTGTATTACCATTCTCAGTTCAATTTTAATCCAACAACCTTTTTTAAAAAAATGATAGCATTCTGCTCTGTTCTGGGGAAAGTGTAAAGAATGGGGTAGAATGGGGAGGTACAATGTGAAAACAACACAGTCACAGACTTTAGAAGCTCATGTTTCTTTATTCATGCAGCCAACATTTATTGAACACCTTCCATATGCTGGGCATTGTGCTAAGACTTGGAGATACAGTGAAGAACAAGGACAAGGTCTCTACCTTCATGAGGCTTACCTTCTACAGGAAATTACTTTCTTAAAAAACAGATGAGGCTCAGTGCCTGTAGCTCAACGGCTAGGGTGCTGGCCACATACACTGGAGCTGGAGGATTCAAACTCGGCCAGGGCCTGCCAAACAACAATGACAACTATAAGAACAAAATAGCCAGGTGTTGTGGCAGGAGCCTGTAGCCCCAGCTACTGGGGAGGGTGAGGCAAGAGAATCACTTAAACCCCAGAGTTTGAGGTTGCTGTGAGCTGTGACGCTATGGCACTCTACCAAGGGTGACATAGTGAGACTCTGCCAAAAAAAAAAAAAAAAGAAAAAGAAAAAGAAAGAAAGAAAGAAAGAAAAAAAAGAAAAGAAAAGAAAATAGATGAGATGTTAATCATTTTCTTAAATTTTCTGTATCTTATGGTATTTTAACATCTTAAAAATCTTGTTGGCCAACTGTGTTGGCTCATAACTGTAATCTTAGCACAGGGGGAAACCAAAGCAGAAGGATTGCTTGAGGCCAGGAGTTCAAGACTAGGCTGAGCAAGAGCAAGATACCATCTCTACAAAAAATAGGAAAAGTTAGCCAAGCGTAATGCACATGCCTATAGTCCCAGCTACTTGGAAGGCTGAGGCAGGAGGGTTGTATAAGCCCAGGAGTTTGAGGTTGCTGTGAAGTATGACCAAGCCACTGCACTCTAATCAGAGTGACAGAGCAAGATTCTGTCTCAAAAAAAAAAAAAAATCATGTTGGCAGGAAAGAGACTGTCCCCTCCAAGACTAGCAATTCTTAAAAGATAGTAAAAGAGTTAGGAGTATGCCTTTCACACTTTCACATGCCAACCAACCAATCTGGAGTCTACACCCCCAACAATCCCCTTTATCTAATTCTCACACACCAAGCCAATATTGTCCCTTCCTCGAGTCATTCCAGAGCCAGGTACCAGGCAACCAGAGACCACCTCTATAGCCCCCAAACCACCAAAATTATTAAATCCAGCCAGTCCTAAATAATCCATACATTATTATTCTGCCCTATCTTATCTTTCCCACAGAATCCCTAGTAAAGGGCTTTGCTTAAACTTTCTCCTGCTTCTGCGTCCTACCAAAAACTGGTACTTCCTCTGTGGCCCTGCATGGTGCGGTATGTCTCCTTCTCTTGGAAAATGTAAGTAACAAATCTTTCAATATCATTGGCCTCTCCATGTTGTTACCTCCATAAACTGAAACCATTCAGACATAGCAGTAAGCATAATTTATCCTCCACATCATGGATTACAAACCCATGGATTCAACCAATTGTGGATTGAAAATATTAAAAAGCAAATTCCACAAAGTTCCCAAAAAAACAACATTTGAATTTACCATGTGCCAAATACTATACTTAATCCACATGAACGGAGTGATGTATAAGTACTGCATCGGGTATTATAGAATTGATGTAAAGTATACAACAGGATGTATCTATGTGTGACTACTACAGCGTTTTATATAAGGGACTTGAGCATCCTTGGATTTTAGTGTCTGCCAGGGGTGAGAGTGCTACTTTACTGTGGTGATGAGAAAATGCTTCTTTAAGGAGGTGATATTCGGGCCTGGTGGAAGAAGCCAGCCAAGCAAAGAAGTAATAGTGAATGCAAATACTCTGAGACAACACTAGCTTTACTTGGTCAGGAAGGTCAGGTATGCAAAGAGGAACAGAAAGAGAGACAAATGTAGAGGGCCTTGGAATAGAGTGGACGAGACACACATGCAAAGAAGCTTGACAATGCATTATGAACAGTGCATAATATTTTCACTTCCCTCAAAGTCTTCAAGGATACAACTCTGAAGAACCCAAAAGTTTTGATGTCTGGTTCAATTTTAGGAACTGTGGCACAGCAAAGATAATTTCTCTTCTGAGGTGGATGCATTTGATAACACCCCTTCAGCTGCACTCTGGCTTTTCTCCTGTTTCATGCAGAGTAAGTCTTTGTAAATTGAAGGACCACTGCTGTTATCCAGCAGTGTTGAGTGAAATTATAATTTTACAGTGTGCATAATAAGGGCCAAAACCAAGTGCAAGGGCACATTCCTTTGTGGTTTGTGGTGGGGTTTGAGGACGATAATGAGGAGGAGGTGGGGAAAGTGGTTTTCCTTAGTAGAGCTCTTGTTGAAGCTGGACTTACCAGCTGTTGGGCTCAGAGCCCACACATGACCCCTGATATGCAAGCTGGGCCTGAATGCTGATCAGAATGAAAGGTAGGTGGCTTAGTCCTGACAGCTTTTTAACGTCAGAAGCAAGACACACCTACTTTTTCAGTTTGATGTGACATAACTGTGTTTTCATTTACCTACTAAGTTCATGTGAATATTTTATTTCTAGGTTCACAAAATAGATTCAGGGTATTACAGGGAAGGATTATTTTTTAATGCCTCTTTTCCCATGCAAAATATTTCCTTTAGAACAAAGCTTGGCCTTCAGCTTTACTCAAATGAAAGGATGTAGGTGGAGAATAGTTTATTAACAACAATAATATGAGCCAGCCTTTGAGCTTAGGCTGCATAATTTTGAACATTTATTACAACCTTGTTCTTCAGCTGCTATTATTTTTCCCACTTCATAGATGAGCAAACTGGGGCTCAGAGGGCTTAAATTACTAGCCCAAGGCCAAAGACAGAGCATTGGACCCAGATGCCTGGTCAATCTTGCATCCAATTCAGGTCTGTTTAGGCCCCGCCTGCATTTCCCACCACACAGACCTGTGCCCTAATATCCCATTTAACCATCTACAGAACAGAAGCAGGCTTGTCCCACCTCTTGTGGCTATTGTCAAGAACAGAGGGTACAAACAGTGGCTTACAAAATACCCTACAGATGGCGATTTTAAAATAAGAAAATAAAGGATGGCATATACTGGGCTTCACCCCCAACTCATTCACAGACCTCATCTCAGTAGCAAAGCAGGAGGCTCTCCTGGTCTTGGGTGAGGAAGAGTATGCATCCTATGACCGCCAAGTGTGCAGTTTTCCTGTTTATGGATCTGGGTATGAGATATGCATTCAAGGTAAAGGAGTTTCCTGTTTAGTAGAAAAAGGAGCACTTTTAAAATTCTTATGTCAGGGTCTAGATCTAAAGCAATAATACAATATTATATATTCTTCTCATAATACAATCTGTCCATAATATAGCCTCTCTATAATATATTCCATAATTATTACCCTAATATATTTCTCTAAGTAAATGGTAATCATAAGAATCCATTAAATGCTGATTTTCTATACATTTATATTTATTCCACATTATATTTCCAAAGGTTATGAGGCATCTTAAAATGCGCAAACAATTTAACATTATAGAAAAGATTTAAAATAAGTTTCTATATAATGCAAAGAAAATAGGCAGGAAAGTCAAATGGAAACAGAGAAAGGCTATGTTACCTGACTCGTGCTTTGAAGCCCATTATTGCTTCTAGAATTCATGAGTTTTATCCCATTTGATCTTTGGCACAACTGTAGGAAGTAGGAAGGCGAGGTGTTATTAACCCAATTTTATAGATGAGGAAACTGTCATACAAAGATCTTCTTAAGGTGACAGAACTTATAAGAAGTAGACTGGCACCAGATGGAAGTTTTCGTAACTGCTGGCCTGGACCTCAACTAATTCTGATTTCTAAACTGCTAGGGTGGTGAGATACCAGGGAAAAGTATGGATGTGATGAAGCATTTCTTGGCCCACGTGATTCTTTTTTCAGCCTATCTTCAGGTGTCATTCAAAGATCCCCTGGTGCCTGTTGACTGCCCAGAACCCCACCCTTTGCCAGAACTGTTGCCCTTCCCTAGTGTCCATCTCATCCCCACAAGTTGGCCTTGCTTCTTTGAATAACATAAAACACCCCGACATGAACATGAAAATCACCCAATTCATTTTCCAGGTCCCTTGGTGTCCTGGTGAGTGTTAGTTGAGCATTGGTGATTAGATGCACATGCATTAAGGCAAATCACAAGACAAAGGTTATTCTAAAGAATGATGTTTTGTTTTCAGTAAAGTACACTTTTTTTTTTAATCAAGAAGACTGTCCCAAACCAGAGTGGGCCACTCAGGTGAGGAGAGGCAGCATTCAGGTAATCACCTTGGCCTTGACTAGTTGCATTAAGTAACTTTGGTCTGCTTCCAGCTCCTTGATTCAGAAGGAACCTGTCTTGAAGGGCCAGCATAGCCCTGCCTAATGCTTCTAAGGCAACCCATTCACAAGAGCCTTTCGGCATTAGCCCTATCAAAAGGGTGACTAAGGGGGGACAATTCTTCAGGCCAATTGAGGATGGGGTCACAGAGACTTTAACACTCTTCAGTTATGCCATGAAAGCAGCCACCAATATCATATAATCTTGCCTTCTGGGACAACCAGGCTCTGTTTATAGATTCTTTCCGAAGCTTCTCTTTAGGTTGCTGTTCAAAGGTTGTCCCCCAAGTCACCAAATTGTATGTCTATTTTTTAAAGCTTAAAAGCGTTTCTCAGTGAATTTGAATACTGGGAAACTTCTTAACATTAAAGCAACCTTACATTTTAGTCTACTCTGATCTCACAGTGGCTGTCTCCACCAAGAACAGCAGTGGAGGCTGGAATAGGAAGGAGAGGAAGAGCAATTTCTCAGCCTGTGTGCCTCCTTCCAGAGGGGCTCATTTTAGCATTTTTAAGGCATATATGTTGATAATGCTGCTCCTAAGAGGATCACAAAAAGATGCTGGGGGAAGGAAGCAAAGTGTAAATGCAGGATCATGGGACATATATATAAGTGTGCTGAAGGCTTGCACACAAGGACACAAGTTTCTGTGTCCCACATCACTCCCAGCCAAGGGGGCAGGCGAAATCTCCACCATATTCACCTCACCCTTGGGTTAGACTCTAGTGTTGCTTTTGCCAACAAACACATGTGTTGCACACCTCCTTTGTATCAAGCATGTCCTAGACACTGGCTTTATGGAGCTTGTGGTCTTATTGAGGATGAAAAATATAAATATATTTATGCTGCACCCTGTTCAGAAAATAACTAAAGACAGGTTACAGAGAAAGAGCAAGGGTAACATAAAATGAAGCTAATATAAAAATGGAAACCAGAGATGAATGGATAAACAAATTGTGTCATATATATATATATATATATATATATATATATAATGGAATATTATTTAGCCTTCAAAAGGAAGGAGATTCTGACTCATGCTACAACATGCATGAACCTTGAGGACATTATGCAGAGTAAAATAAAGCAGACACAAAAGGACAAATGCTGTATGATTCCATTTATATGAGGTCCCTAGAGTAGTCAAATTCATAGAGTTGTAAAGGGCAAGGGAGAATCAAAGGTCATTGTCTAAGGGACATGTAATTTTAGCTTGGAAAGATAATAAAGTTCTGGAAGTGGATGATGGTGATGGTTGTATGACATTGTGAATGTTCTTAATGTCATGGAATTGTGTACTTCACAATAGCTAAAAGGTCAATTTTATGCTATGCACATTTTACTACAATAAGACAGAAGACACTAGACTAAGACTTCAAAGGCTCAGTACAAAAATAATGCCAAATATTAATACTTTTTTACATGTATTACAGGTTGACATGATAATATTTTGGATATGATAGGTTAAATTAAACATATTATTTTTTTAATTTTTTCGATTCAAACCATAGAGGAAGAATTATAAAATCAAATAACTTCAGGAGGGCCAGCAGGTACATACACATGTGAAGTGGTAAGTGATGTTTACAACAGGGTATGGGTATGTTTGAGGCAACCAAGAGACTATATGCCTAGGCTTACGGCCTTTGGACTAAATGTTTAAGAAGCAAATAAAACATGTCCTCAGTCTCAAGGACCTGGAGAGAATGGTTGATGACACCTGACATAGAATGTTCCACATTTGCTAAAAGGATGCATATTTAGCTTGAGCTCTCTAGCAGCCAATGCAAAAAGAGAAATGTAGCCAGTTGCACAGTTTACAAGGTAATGAGATAAAAACTAAGCGGTTATTCAGAAGCACATGTGCTTTTGATATCGCAATAAGAAATTTCTCCTGATGGCCTTACTAAAAAAACAGCCTTAGCATTGGAATAAATCCCATGAGATTTTTGTATCTCATTCCATATTTGAGGCCCATTATTTCATAGAACAGTGTCACAAAAACGGCTCTGCCAGAGGCCAGTGGTTCAGCAGGAGGCAAAGAAGTGCTGAATGAATAGTGAGATGATGAGGAACCTGAGTGCTATTGGTGTTTGAAGGAGAGTGAAATTCCTGAGGGCTCATCAATTTAAAAAAAGGCATTTATTTATTTATTTATTCATTTATTTATGTAATTCGGGTTAATATGAGGGCACAAACAATTAGGTTACATTATTTGCATTTGTTAGGTAATGTTCAAGTTGTACTTGAGCTCTTCACCCAAGGAGTGTGCTATATACTGTTAAATAAAAAAGACTTTCTAAAGGCAGGTAGGAACAGCTGGAGCTTAGGAAAGGTAGGATTTAGATTCATGCCTGGTACCTAGTGGGTACTCAGGAAATACTTGTTGCATGAATGAGTAGGTAGATGTCTTAGTTTGGGGGAGGATGCTATAACAAAATATCTTAGACCACGTAATTTATAAACAAAAATGTATTGCTCACAGTTCTAGAGGATGGGAAATCCAAGATCCAGGTACCAGCAGATTCAGTGTCCATTGATGGCTTGTTCTCTGCTTTATAAAAGGTGCCTTTAGCTGAACTCTCACATGATGGAAGAGGCAAGGGAGTTCACTGAATCCTCATTTATAAGAGCACTGATTCCATTCCTGACAGTAGAACCTGTGGGACTCATTTACTTGCCAAGGGCCCCACCTCTTCATACTATCACATTAGTTTCTAGGTCCAACATGTGAATGGGGAAAGAGAGGACCAACATTTAGACATTAGCAGTAGAGATGAAAGGGTACAAATATTTCAAGGCCAAAGCAGTAGAGAGAGTATTTTGGAGGGAAACTTCGCTGGAGGGTGTTAGTCAGAACTTTTTTGGTGGCAAGTGACAAAAATCTAACAACCTTGTTTTGAAAAGTATATAAAAATATATCGAAAGCTTATTGGAGTGTCTCACATCTTTAAGAGAAAGAGTTGAACTCTAGATATGGTGGGCCTCCATTATGGACAAGGAGATAAGCTTCCCAGTAGATAAGCTGCCAAAGTAGAACATGTTTCCCCAAATGCTGGTCATATGGGTCAGGGCACAGCCTTCAGCAGGCTACTTCAGGGTTTGCCTTAGCTGCAGAGAGGTGTGCCACCCAAAAACATGCCCTTCCTTGGGCAGCCCACATCCAGTGACTGAATCATCCTGAGAGAGTAAAGGCCATGCTTTCTCAGGCTACACAGGACCAATTTGGTGGGCCATTTATACTCCAGAGTTCTCTGGAGCTGACCCAGACCTTGTCAGACCTTCATTGAGTTCAGTTGCTCCCTTTACCCAATCCTGCTTTCTCCTTTTTATTTTTCTTTTCCATAAGTGTTGCTCTCTAATAAATATCCTGCACCCCAAACTGCATCTCAGGGACTTAACCTTTGACAGCCTATGATACATGAAGAACAAGGTCAAAATATGCTTCTTGGGCACATGATCAGATAAGAACAAATATGGTAGCTCCATTGACCCATAGAGTTTGGGGGAGGGTTGCTAGAGAAAAAGCCATTATAATATCCTCTACATTTTGGGGAGTAGTAGCGGTTGTCATTGGAAGATTAATTTGGAATTTGGAACATCAAGTGTAAGAGATAAAATATCTTTAGTTTGGTGGTGCTGTAGCTCAAGCTCACATACACAAGAGCTGGCAGGTTCGAATCTGGCCTGGGCCTGCCAAACAATGACAACTACAACCAAAAAAAAAAAACAAAAAAATAGCCAGGTGTTGTGGTGGGCACCTGGACTCCCAGCTACTGGGGAGGCTGAGGCAAGAGAATCACTTAAGTCCAAGAGTTTGAGGTTTCTGTGGGCTGTGATGCCACAGCACTCTACCCAGGGCTATAGCTTGAGGCGCTGTCTCAAAAAAAACAACAAAAAAAAAATCTTTAGTTCATTGGTTTTTACACAAACACAGCAACAAGACTCTCAGACAACACTTAACTCAGAAGCACCAACACAATAAGCAGTTTAACAATAGAGCTACTGGTTTGAAAGGATATAGAAACCAGCGTCTTGTCCTTCTCTAATTCATTTCCCAGAAACCAATGAGTCATCTCATTGATTGATTCAACAAATATTCACTTCTTCTGCCACAGGCATTGTGCTAGGTGCTGGAGAGACATTGCTTGAGTAAAAACAAACACAAACCATATTTCTGGAGCATGCAATGTATAGTCCTAGGATACAGTTTGAAACCAACTATTCTGGGCAATTTTGAGGGGGTAAGGAAAGGAAAATAAAGGACTGGAATAGAAGAGTGATGCATTAGAAATACTGACCTGGTGGTCTTTTTTTTTTTATTGTTAAATCATAGCTGTGTACATTAGTGCAATCACCTGTACCCATTCTAAGATGCACCATAGATGAGCACACAACGTCCTTTAATTTTGAGGATGTCTCATATTTGTTTTCATCCCTTATGCTTTTGGTGTCATATCTAAGAAAACTTGGCCAAATCTGAAGTCATGAAGACATATACCTATGTTTTCTTCTAAGAGTTTTATAGTTTAGGTCTTCAATTAATTTTGAAGTAATTTTGTATGTAATGGGAGATAGGAATACAAATTTATTCTTTTGCATCAGCATCTGCTGAAAAGCCTACTCTTTCGCCATTTTACTATCCTCACCCCTTTGTTGAAAATGCACCCTAGACCATAAATGTGAAGGTTTATTTCCGGACTCTCAGTTTTAGTTGTGTGCCAGGACCATATTGTTTTGATTATCATAGCTTTGCAGTAACTTTTGAAACCTGGAAGGTGCATACTCTGACTTTATTCTCTTTCAAGATCAAGCTGGTTATTTTCAGTCTCTTGACCCAGATAAATTTTAGGATCAGCTTCTTAATTTCCAGATCTGACCACTTTTTGCCACATGAGAACATGGGACTATTTTTTCTAAGTTTCTGATACTTCAAGAGAAACCAAAATTGTGAATTTTTTAAATATAAAACATCCTGGTTTGAAAGCACTATTTAGGTCAAACAAAATAACTTGTTTAGGCCAAATCTCCAGGCCACTGGTATACAAGCCCAGCTTTAATCCACGGTCCCAGATTTTACAATGAGGAACAAAGACCCCCAAGAGAAGGTTAATTTCCCAAGAAAATTAACAAGTAAGTAAGTAAGTATTCACAGAGCAAGTAAGTTATAGAGGTGGGACTGAGACCTAGAAGTTTGGCTGCAAGAGCAATGCTTTCTGCTTCCTCCCCTCCAAGCAAGGTCAGGAAGCATGCTCTACACCCAACACGTGCACCCAGGGAGGTTTGGGGCCAGAGGCTCTTCTCCATTCCTGTCAGCACAGGAATGCTGCGTTTCCAAGACACTGGTGGCTTTTTAATCTCAAGCTGAGGCCCAAATCCTAGCACTGCCACAACCCTGAATATGTAGACCCCAGCATGTAGCACCAGCTCCAGCTTGTAGCCCAGAAGGACAAGGCCCCCTCTCCAACTCTCTCCTGCCACATGTGGCAGGGAGTCTGAGTGGAAGAATAAGGTGCCACCTCCTCTTTGGGCTTCCACAACCCCATTTTAGGAAGAGAGAAAAAACTCAGCAGTAGTGAGGAAGCCCGCAGCCTCCACAAAGTAATTTGGAGCAGGTAGAGTCAGAGAAAAGAATTTGTCAGATTGGAAACTTGGTGTGTCATGTGGGTTGGAGCACAGGGCCGGGGACTGCAGGCTGTGGCCCTGCTCCTGCAATTAAGATGATAGCATCGGGACTGCAGTAATCCTCGGGGTCATAAACTGTCACAAGGCGCCACTTCAGCAGGGTGAATCCAGTAGGCAGCTGGTCATAATTTTTCTGAGGCTGTCTTTTTGCCTTATTTTTTTTTTAAGACAACGATGCCAGCTCTAATTTTACTGCAAGGTGGCAGATTTTCATTTCATACTCTCTGTAAAGATTGATTCACTGGAGTGTAAAAAAGAGGGAAAAAAATACACACACACACCACGTCCCACATTCTCCCTTCCCAATCAGTTCTGAGAAATCAAATATTACAGCCTAGTAATTTTTAGGGATTTTTCTTTAAATAGTTTTTATTTATTTATTTTTGTTGTTGCTGTTGCTGTTTTTATTAAATCATAGCTGTGTACATTAATGCGATCATGGGGCACCATACACTGGTTTTATAGACCGTTTGACACATTTTCATCACACTGGTTAACATAGCCTTCCTGCCATTTTCTTAGATATTGTGTTAAGACATTTATATTCTACACTTACTAAGCTTCACATGTACCCTTGTAAGATGCACCATAGGTGTAATCCCACCAATCCCCCTCCCTCTGCCCATCCTCCCCCCTTCCTCCCCTTCCTCTCCCCCTAAATAGTTTCTTTTTTAAAAGTCACTGGTATTAGGATTCATAGAATCCTAAAAAGGAACAGTGAGAAGAGTCCTTGGAGCTTATTTCACCCAAACCCCCCACCCTCCCCCACGACGGTAGAGTTAAGGACACTAAAACCCAGAGGAGAAGAGACTTTCCTAGTGTTGCACTGTTTGTGGCCAAGCCAGCCTGAGAATGCAATTTTAATATGCACAGAGCATGTAAAACCTATACACCCCTTCAGATGTCATCAACTCTGGAACTTTTTATTTTATATTATAACATGGGGCCGAGGCACAGAGAGGGGAAGGGACATGCCCAAGTTCACAGGAAGCAACGTGGCAGCTCTCACAGTACCACGGGCTGGTCGATGCCTAATCCACAGATTGCCCTGCTGAACTGGGGGAGCCCACAGCCTCAGGAGAGGAGGTGGGGCAGATGGGAAAAAGAGAGGCCACCTTGAGCAGCTCAGAGGAATACTGTGACAATCAGACAGACCACTCTCCCAGGTACCCTCCCTCTCTGTTCCCTTCCTTTGCCACCTCCCCCAGACAAGCCCACTGGTAACAGGCCAGGACATCTGTCCCACACCAATATGTACCCAGGCTCATCAGGGGAGAGTAGCACATGTGATCAGCCCCAGGGAAGCTCCACATAGAGACAAATGGAAGACAGCAGGTGGCTCTGGGGGAGAAGAGACAGCCAGCAGGATCCAAGATTCCTGAAAGGCATTGCCACACTTCTGCCACACTGGCAGTGGCAGAAAGATGTGGGCTCTATGGCCAATGAGTTGGGCAAAATTTAGCATTCAATAATCTCTGAGGTTCCCAAACACTGCAGAACATGGGTCCATGGTGACCTAGAAGAAAGGATTTAGCGGAGTGCCGCGGAGCTCTATTCTCTATCCACCCTTGGCTATTGACAACTCGTAGCAGGTTCATAAACTGGCTCATAGGTGCGCTGATCCAGGCAGACGGATAAGCAAGTGTGCAGGAGGGATGACAGCTTTGGGGTTCAACAAGTATTTGTCAAGTGACCCAGAGGAGGATGAGGAAAACATACAGTGGGACCACTGAAGCCAGGCCTGCCCCCACATGCTGCCTTTGGAGCCCAAGTGACCTTGTGAGATGGGGGCACCCAGGTGGCACCCCCATGGCAGCCAGTTCTGGGCATGGTGAGAAGCTCCTAGCTACACCACCCCAAAAGCTCTTTTTTAACCCTGCCAGTGCCAGCCCCCCTCCAGCATGCCAATCAGTCCTGAGCACCACCATTCACCTCAGCCTTCATCTCAGTCTGCCTCCTCCAGGAGGCCCATATAACCCCCAATACTTTACTCTCCTCAGATTGAGGTAGCTCCAACTTACTTGGTGTAGATCTTTCTTGTGCCTAGTGACGGCACTTAGGGGTCCCATACAATCTTAGGGGTGCCTCCTCTATCTCCAGGGAGTATTTATCACTCCGTTAAGTCCCTAGGCCAGACCTTCTTCATCCACAGCCAGCATGAGGCAGTGTGGACTCTTTCTGCCCAGACTGGGTGCCCTGTGATTTATCTATTTCATGATGAGCTGTATGCCAGGCCCTGCACTAGGTGCTGAGGATGTCCCAGTGAACAAGACACAAGCCCCAGCTTTGGAAACTTACTGTCTGGCAAGCTACAGAGGGCAATGACAATCCAAGGACTATTCCCTGGGAAGGCAAACTCTGAGGCCAGAGTAGCATCCACACGGCAAGGGCACTTATCTTGCACCAGAGGCATCCAAGAGGGCTTCCTGGAGGAAGTGACATGTGCACTGAGACCCAAAGGATGAGCAGGAATTAGCCAGGTGAACAGAGAGTATATGTGTGTGTTTTGCAAATATACAACATCTATTTTTTTAATTCCTACTTTGCACCAGATACTGGGGATCGGCAGCAAACAAGACCAACACAGTTCCTACCCTGATGGACCTTAGAGCTTGGCATGTAGGCTGATGTGATGTGAATAATTACAATAACATCAAATTACAGCTGTGTGAGAAGGAAAGGTCCAGAACATTGAGAACACAGAATGAGAAACTTGGACTGAGCTGCAGATGGAGATAGACATCTCCGGAAAGGTGAATCTCAGCTGAAGTTTCAAGGAAGAAGAGAGGTCCTCTGGGCAAAAGAGCATGCAGAGGGAAAAAATAGAATTTCAGCCAGAACAACCTGTGTAAATGCACTGGGGCAGTGAGGAATTTAGTGCCTTAGTAGACCTGAAGATAATGAGTAAGACAGAGTACTTAGGGCATAGAGGCAATGTACTAATTACCCTTCATTACTGACTACCATTGTACAAGGATTCTTCAGATTCTCAGGTTATCATCTTTCTTCCTCACATTATCACAGGGAATGGCAGAACATTCTCCCCATTTTACAGATAAGGAAACTGAGGCTCAAAGAGCTGAAGCCTAATGCCCAAGGTCATGCAGCTGGAACCACATATCTTGATTCAAATTCTGACCCGTGTGACTCTGAGGGAACCTCCTCACTGTCCTCCTCGTGGCTGTGACATGTGCCAGTGTCCCTCTCTCTCTTACTTACTGTAGGTGTAGGGTCATGTGACTCAGGCCAGGCACAGCCCTGTGGCCTGCAGATGCCTGTCCAGTTCGGGAAGGTGTCCTGGCTCTTCACAGCTCCAGCTGCACCCAGGAACATGCTCACTGCGCCTTGGCTCTAAATGCTAATTGCCTGTAAAGTTTTTCATCTCAACAGATCCCAGCTGTGACCTGGAGGGAAGGCGGTTGAAGAGAGAGGTCGTTAAAATGTGGAATTTGGAAATGGCCATCTCCTTCAAAAACAAAAGCTTGTTTTTGCCACAGGCATCTCAAGAGCCTCTTGTCTCCTCAGTCATCCTCCAGAGTGCATGTTCCTTGTCAAGTGATTCTGTCTTCATCCACAATTCAATTGGCCCAAATTACATTATGTATGTAAATTTCCATCTGAAAATCAGCACGGCTTGGACATCACTCTCTCTCCTGCTGCCCAGTCTCCCAGGCCCACTGTCTGTATACTGAGGGAGGTTGCCTGTGGGGACCAGGAGGTAAATCTGAGAGCAGGGCTTGGTGAGCCACAGAGTTACACTGTACCTAGGCAGGGGGCAAACCAGGCTCTAGGACCAAGTTGGGTTTCAACCATCAATTTCTAAAGAAATCAAACCGGGTGAGCACCTGCAGCGGAGCCCCCAGCCTCTGACCGGAAGCACAGGCAGGATCTGGTACCAATGGTGCTGTCTACCATGGAAGGGTGTGTGTGTGATGGACTAGAAAAAGCTTGGACTCTGGAGCCAGACTGTTGAGTTCAAATCCCAGCCACTTTTCTGCTAAGTGAGCTTGGGCAGGTTGTTTAACCTCTCCCAGCCACACTTTTCTGTAGAATGGAGAGTGGAGTGGCATCTTCCACATAGGGTAGTTGTGAGGACTGGAGGATGTGAACTAGAGCAGTGCTGAGCACCATGTCAGCATCTACTGTCATCATCATCATCATCGCTACCACTACCACTTTGCCCTGCAACATGCTAGAGCCCACCCACTGGTAAAATGACACGTTGAATCCAATCAACATGGTGGGGCATGAGCTGGGAATGGCCTGCATTCTCAGGCCCCCAGGTTGGGGCTGGAGTAAGGCAAAGGAAGTGCTTGTTTGAGTGTAAAAACGCATCAAAAATCTCAGTAATCAAAATAAATAATATTTTAATGCAATATTTTTTAAAATCAAGATTCATGCTTAAAAAAAATTCATGATGCACCAAATACCAAAATTTAAATCCACTCAGTGGGTATGGTTCTTTTCCCGAGCTAAAGAAAATCTTGACAGGCCCCACACTTTTTTCCTATGACCCTTTGTAATAAAAAGTCATCTGGGCTCACACACCTAGCACTTTGGGAGGCTGAGGTGAGACGATCACTTGGGGCCAGGAGTTTGAGACCAGTTTGAGCAAGATCAAGACTTCCATCTCCATGACTTAGCAATTATGAATAGGGCTGTGATAAACATTCTGGTACAAATATCTTTGTTTTAACCCCAAAGTGCCACAAAAACCGTAGTACTAGCTCCCTAGGTATTTACATTTCAAGGAGAAATGCAGGAGAGACCTTGGAAAAATTTCTAGTTTATGAGGAGAAGAACAAGGTGACCTGGTCTGTGGGGATTTATGTCAGTTAAGAGCCAGTATGTGATACCTCCTGTGAGATTTCTATCTTTCCCTTTCTCCCATCATAGTTAGCAGGGTAAATGGCCACAGTTTGCTCTGGGGAAGTTTGCGGAGATGTAATATGCTATGGCTGCTTTGCAGGGTCTCCATTCTAGAGCTCTAGGTCTGTGAAAGATGCTACATAATCTCCCCAGGATAATTTGGTTTAAGCTTCTGCCCACCAATTTACATTTTTTCCCCTGCCTATACATGTCAAGCAGCATTTGAGGGTGCCTGTTTGTTTTATTTCTAAGGACACCATAATCCATTAGTCACAGCCACAAATCCCTGCAGCCCCTCTGTCCTTGTGGCTTTTTGGAGTAATTACGGCTACCTGAGATCTGGGAACCTAATTCCACCATAAGCTTTTCAAAGAGCTCTGTGCAGTTAGCCCATCTCCAGTGTTTTTCAAAGTTTTTTTTTGGCTGGGGCCAGGTTTGAACCTGCCCACCTCTGGTATATGGGGCCAGCATCCTACTCCTTTGAGCCACAGGCACCACCCATTTTTCAAAGTTTTTGTGTGTGGATCACTCCAGGATCCACCAGTGGGGTGTGGTTGAGTGGAGTGAAGCCAGGAAGGGGCAGAACAGCTTGCACATAATGGATTCAATCTTTCTCTTCCTCTGGTCCCTGAGCCTTTGCAGGGAGGTTCTTGCAATTTGGTGACCTTAAGGCTGCTGTGGTAGGCAGAATACTTCCCAGTGGAATTAAAATAAGGAAATTACCCAGGTATTTTCAAGGTAGCCAGAGGCTCCTAAAATGGAGAAGAAGGCAGCAGAAGAATGAGAATTGGAGAGCTTTCATCACAAGAAAGACTCAACTAGCCATTACTGACTCTGAAGATGGAGCACAAACTCAGGCCAAAGAATGTGGGCAGCTTCTAGAAGATGGAACAAGTAGAAAAACAGATCTTTCCCTGGAGCAGTGATTTTCAACCAGTGTGCTTCAAGAGGGTCTTAGGTGTGCTGAGAAAAATTTTAAAGATAATTAATTAAATTATTTTCAAAAGAAGTCCAAAGCATAGTAAGTGTACATATCAAAACCAAAACATCCTTAAATTGATTATACAAGTATATCATTATTATAATAAATATTAACACTGGCTTATTTCTAAAGTGCATGAGGTGTAGCCTTGAAAAATAAGATTTTGTGACATGTCCATAGATGGCACAATTTGACAAGAATTTGCCAATGAACATTGACATATATTGAAATCATCCTAAGTGAATGAAACTTATGACTCAGCAATCCCTTGTTGTGAACCGTAAGGAGGTGTAGCTTGTACTGAACAGGGTGTATAGTTCTGTCTATATACCAATTTGAAATAGTGAAATAGTTGGACACAATTACCTTTTAAATCCTAGTTTTGAAAATTTTCCAAGTGTGTTAATTAATATCTTTTTTAAAAGTATGAGTTGTTTATTTACTTTGTTTTATTATTTTAATTCTTTCGATTGGCATTTAAAATTTGTAGCATTGCTTACATTTAATGCTTGAATGCTTCAATGCTTTAATTGAATAGCATTCAATTAAAATAGACAAATTTTTAGTAAAGAAACAAAAATTTGAAGATGATACTGGTGTGTCAAATACTGCTTCATCCAGTGTCAGTATCATGCTCCAAGAGCAGTGTCCCCTGAGACATGTGAAAATTGGTGGCAGTTGACTGAAGAAATGTAGAGTTAGAAGCAATAGTAAAGAAAGACAAGAGACAGACATAGAGTAGAATTAAAAGTGGGAGCTCAGGGGTGCATTGCCCTTCATGGAAATCTGGCAATGGCCCAGAGTGTTTGCTCCACTCTGATTTTATTGAAGTCTATTTGCCCAGAGGGTAAGATGAGGGAGGGAACAAAGATGTCAGCAGTTTCTTGGATTTATCATATCAGCTCCTTCTGTTATTGTTATTAACCTTAAGGGTGACCTTCAGTAATCTGAAATCTGAGCCTTAAACTGGGAGAGCCTCTTGCTTGAGGTGACACACACAGATTTCTAGATTTCTAGATTAAACTCTGCTAGTTCTCTGTGGAGTAAAATGCCACAGGTGTTAATCTCCTCTAAGGTATCAGTGGGACGGAGGCATTTTCCTCCCATCACCACCACAGAGGATCTTCCTCTGTGATAAGGGATATAAGCTCTTCTGCCTTTATCTCAGAGCTCGAGCTACTCCCTTGGTCTTTGCCCCAGGAAAATGCAAATTTCCACAATGGGTAGCTGCTTTGCCTGTTTAATGGGCAGGAAATGCCCTAGAAGATGTATCCTTTCTAGGACTTGCCATGATCTCTTCTATGGCCATTACTCTCCTCAGAGTGCTCAGGGACCCAGAAGGGTGTTTGTAAGCTGTGTCCCCAACAGGCTAAAATTTCAGAAAAGGCAAGAATGTTGCTAGCAATGGCCAGCTTAAATGTAAACTAGCTGACTTTTCTTTGTTCTGACTCACTCAGCTTGCTTTTTAGTTTTCCTCTTTTTCTGAGGATACTTTCCTTTGCCAAGAATGGAGTCTCTGTCCCTATTCTCCCAGCATCCTGGTACAATAGCAACTAAATTAAACATAATTAGTCATTGACACAATGAAGATTATTCATCATTTGTTTCATAAGTAGTAAAGAAAATCCACCACATCCACATGCATAATTTGTGCTATGGTTCCTAGCAAATTAAAAAGACATTTACATTCCAGACATTCTCACTTGTCTAAAAAGCCAGCGGAATATTTCAAATGACTTGCACTAAGTAAACAAAAATATGGACCCAAATGCAATGCTATCAGATAAAGCACAAGAAGTAAGTTATGCAGTTGCAGAAATCATAGCTAGGAAAATGAAATTTCATACAATTGCAGGTTCTGTTATTTTACTGGCCTGCTGTGCAATTGTCAAAACAATGTTTGGAGAAGAAAAATATGAAATGGAAATTTTAAAAATTCCACTTTCAGATAATACAATTTCTCAGCAGGTTAAGGATTTATCTGAAAATAATTTCAGGTAATATCTCAAAGAAGTAAACATGTGTGCAATTCAGTTGGATCAATCTACTGATATCAGTGGTAAACCCCAACTTTTAGCATTCTGTACATTTGTCTATAAAGAAGAAATCATAGAATAGTTTTATTTTGTTGACCACTCTAAAAAACAGCAAAGGGCCAAGATATTTTTTATTTGATTGATAATTATTTTAATTCTAATAACATGTCTTAGGATTCCTGCACAAGTATTTGTACAATTAGAGCCCCATTTATGTCTATAAAAGGATTTGTTACACTTGTCCAAAAAAAGGAGTCCAAAATTATTTTTACACATTTCCTACACAGAAGTACTAGCATCAACATCATTAGTGCCTGAATTACAAAAGGTCCTAGAAGAAGACACTGTTAAAATTATTAGTTGTATAAAAAGCAGGCCATTGCAATCAAGATGATTTGCAAGGGCGGCACCTGTGGCTCAAAGGAGTAGGGTGCTGGCCCCATATGCCAGAGGTGACAGGTTCAAACCCAATTCTGGCCAAAAACTGCAAAAAAAATAAATAAATAAAAGATGATTTTCAGAATTATGTTCCTCAATGGATGATTTGCATACACAACTCTTACTGCATACAGAAGTGAGATGGTTATCTCAAGGAAGGAAATGTTCTATCAAGATTCTATGAATTAAAAGTAGCAGCCTTTTTAAAAATGCAACATTCTAAATTAGGTGATTTACTTTGTAATGAGGTTTGGTGTAATAAAGTTGCATTTCTTGCAGATTTATTTCAGTGTTTGAATACTCTTAATAAGAGTATGCAGGGGAATGATGAAGATATTCTCACATCTACAGATAAAATTAGTGCTTTCTAAGCAGAACTACTGCTCCAGAAGGAAAGAATTAAAACAGAAAATGCAGTAGAAATGTTTAAACTAGTGAAAAGGTGTAAAGTAGATAAAAATCTTATTGAACACATTTTACAAATTTTAGATTTATTATACACAAATTTTGAAAAATATTTTCTGGAATCTACATCTGACATAACGTCCCTGGATTGGGTGAGACGTCTCTTTGTTTTAGTGTGTGTACATTAGCAAATTTAAATACTACAGAAGAGGAAGAATTAACAGAAATAAGAAATGACAGAGAATACAATTAAAATATTCAACAACAGATATTACAACCTTGTGATTATCTCTCAAGAGTGAATTTCCAAACATTACCTAAAAAAGCAATAGAAATATTTCTTTCATTCTCAATGTCATATTTGTGTGAAGTGAGCTTTTCTACAACAAATAATATTAAAAACAAAAATCAGGGTAGCACCTGTGGCTCAGTGGTGCTGAGGGTGGCGGGTTTGAACCTGGCCCCAGCCAAACTACAACAAAAAAATAGCCAGGGGAGTTCCTGCTTCGACAGACTCCCAGCTCCGTGTGTTCCTGTTCGGGCCACCAACGCTCACCATCCTGCTCAGCCCCGGGGCCAGAGTCAGGCTGGCCCTACTCTCCCCGCTTCTGGACCTGCCGGACAGCCTGGCAGACTGGTGCCCCATGTGAGGAACTCTGCTCACCACACGAAGATTGCTGACGGGCCAATCAGTCTGCGGGTGAATGTACCCCCATAAATTATGGGGAAGTCTTACTCCAAACTTGACCCCGCTTTAGAATCCCTTCGAATCTTACTCAAAAGCAGAGGACTAGACCTCTCGGATAGTCAGACCCTTCAAGCCTGGGAATGTTTACTTAAGGTCAC
>CAUYPK010023609.1:0-80919 GCA_963574355.1 Loris lydekkerianus
GAGGAACTTAATGGAAATACGGACTCTCAGGCCCCACTTCAAACGTAACGAATCTGAGTCTGCATAAAGAACCCAGGTGATGAAGGGAACACTTCTACACTGCTGGTGGGAATGCAAATTAATACATTCCTTTTGGAAAGATGTTTGGAGAACACTTAGAGATCTAAAAATAGATCTGCCATTCAATCCTGTAATTACTCTACTAGGTATATACCCAGAAGACCAAAAATCACATCATAACAAAGATTTTTGTACCAGAATGTTTATTGCAGCCCAATTCATAATTGCTAAGTCATGGAAAAAGCCCAAGTACCCATCGATCCACAAATGGATGAATAAATTGTGGTATATGCACACCATGGAATATTATGCAGCCTTAAAGAAAAGTGGAAACTTTACCTCTTTCATGTTTACATGGATGGAGCTGGAACATATTCTTCTTAGTAAAGTATCTCAAGAATGGAAGAAAAAGTATCCAATGTACTCAGCTATGGAACTAGTTTATGGCTTTCACATGAAAGCTATAACCCAGTTATAACCCAAGAATTGGGGGCAGGGGGACAGGGAGGGGAGAGAGGGGGGAGGTGGGCAGAGGGAGGGTGATTGGTGGGATTACACCTGCGGTTCATCTTACAAGGATACATGTGAAACTTAGTAAATGTAGAATATAAATGTCTTAACATAATAACTAAGAAAATGCCAGGAAGGCTATGTTAACCAGTGTGATAAAAATATGTCAAACTGTCTATAAAACCAGTGCATGGTGTCCCATGATCGCATTAATGTACACAGCTATGATTTAAAAAAAAAAAAAAAAAAAGAACCAAGAACCCAGGTGACGGCAGGAACATCAGTGTGAGAAGCTCTACTCTACAACACACCATTACAGACTCTTTGGGTAAAATGCCCCTGGGAACACAGCTAGACTGAAATATGGTTGGGCTACTTGCTGGTCATGTGATATCAGGTGGCCATCCCTGTCCAGACAGGCTTCCACAAATCTTCTAGGGGCTTAGTTACAAAAAGTGCAATTCACCAAATGGATTTTTTAAAATGAATCCTGGACTAATCTTTCCTCTTGCTGAGAAATAGAGGGGAAGATGAAGTCCCATATTGATCTGAGTTATTCCAGAACTTATGGGCAAGCAATGGAAGGCAGAGATGTCTGGTATACTTCCCTGCTGGGTGATCACCATTGGAAGGACGGAGCTAGCATTTACACAAAGACAGAAAGGCAAGTTCTTACCTTGGCAAATATTTGCCAGCTGGAAAGTCAGACAGGCCCGGAGGAGGCATATACTGGAAGGATGTAATCATCGGGTGGGAGAGTTCTGCTGCATTTGCTTTGTGATGTTTTCAAGATAATCTGCTATATTATGGTAATAGAATTCCATGTGCCTTAAGCTGTTGAGAAATTTTATATAAAAATATTTGCATTTTATCTGCTCTTAAATGAAACTTTATTCTGTCCTATGGGGTCATTGTCTGCTGCACACCTTTTGCCTATTATCAGTCACAAAGTATCAGTACTGAATTATTCTGTCAAGTGTGGATCTAGGAACTTTACACCTGCCAGTTCAGACTGATTTTCAATATTGTGTGAAAATGCTAAGGATTGGCCTGTCAGTCTGTGTTCGTGGCAAGAAGTCCTGTTCATGCTGCTCTATGGTTGCAGAGTGTATTTTGGAAGAATTATTTTAACATGGTCCAGTACATCACAATATCCCAGGCAATAATTATCTTGCATGCTAGACCCTGAATAAAAGTAGAGGAACTAAAATGAAAGGGTTTCTTTGGTTGGTAATTCATGTAAATAGGCTGAAGAAAAATGTATCATCTCATTTTTGTCTGAGATTATTCAAACCCTAATTATAAATAAATGTGATTTTTGGACATATAGAACTCTGAGACATTTGTGACTGGGTAATGTAAACCATACATACTTCAATAATAGAAGTGTCTCCTATTGTTATGATAATTTATATAAAATCATGCTAACAGATGAATGAAAATCTGTGGCGGAAGTAGTCAAACTTTTTTCCATAACTCACTAAAGCTGTCTTAAAATTAAAATAATGCTTTGGAGGTTCGTGGTAAATTGTTGTATCTTTTTTTGGATAGTCTGCTTTTTTATTTTGAACAAGGGTCAACAGTAACAGTTCTTGGAGATAATGACTAATCTGTCTAATTGATGACCTCTGCTGGCAGGCCTAAGCTAAAAGAAAAACTGCTTTCTTGATAGATCTGAGGCCAGCCTTAGGGTCCAGTCTTCATTTCTTGCCCAAGCGATTCCAGAGCCTTTAGGCACCAGTTGCAGGTGATAATAACAGTGGTTAACAGTCTGAGAATGCTCACTGGTTCACTCCCTCTTGTAGGCTGTTCCAAACAAACCTATGTGCCAGGCACTGTCCTCTGCACCCTACAAATATTAGCTCATTTATTCCCTGTAATAAACTCATGCCCATTTTACTGATGAGGAGACTTAGGTAGAGAGTGTCAAGGGACTTTCTCAAAGTCACATACAGTAAGGACAAAGCCAGGCCACAGCTCCAGACAACCTTGCTCTGCAGGGTGCGCTCCTGACTGCTCAGCTGCGGCAGGCTCAGTGCAGCAGGACTACTGAAGAGTCAGTGCTTTCCCACATCACATGCAGCGTCTTAATCCTCACGGCAGCCAAATGAAAATGAATCAATTATTTCCTCCAAAACTCATGTTGCAATTTAGTTGTCAACGTAACGATATTGGGAGGGGGGGGGGCTTTAAGTGCAGAGCAGGCCATGATGGCTCTTCCCACATGGGTGGGTTTTTAATGCCTTTGAGAAAGGGCTTCTGGCAGTGGGTTTGCTCACTTTGTACTCTGCACATTCTGGCGTGTGAGCAGCAGAGTTCCTCCCCTACAGAAGAGGCAGTGTTCAAGCAGAGACTAGACCCTCACCTGAAAACAAACCTGCCAGTGCCTTGATCTTGGACTTCCCAGCATTTAGAACCGTAAGAAATAAATGTCTGGGCTTTTTTATTTTAACAAATTAGGCAGATGCAGGCATTTTGATATCGTATCACAAATAGACCAAGACGCCTCCATTTCACACAGACACCTGACTTGTTGAAGGATGCAGGGATAGTAGAGGAGAGAATTATGGAGCCGTGACTCTAAGTCCCAAGTTCTTAACTGAGTTAAGTGGCATATCTAGATCTTCAAATATGAAGAGTAATTGCAGTAAGACTAAAACTACTGATTGTGAAGACTGAACAAAGGGGAAGGGGAATGAATATGGGGTCTGAATTTAGTTACCAGACGCCAACCCTGCTCCTTTTTCTAGAGAATCAAGTCTACACTCTCAGCCATCAGAAAAGTTTCTGCTTTAGGTATTTACTTGCCCCTTAGTTTAATTGCCTGTTGTCCTCTGTCACCTTCTTCTCACTCCAATGTCTGTGAGCCCAGTGCCTTGGGATATACCGTCCACTGCCTGGAGACTTTCTCTGCTCCCTGTCCACCTTCTTGACTACTGTCCTATTTCCCAGGAACATTATATTAAGGTGGCTCAGGGGTCACTTCCACCAGGCTCTCCACCTTAATCTTCCCCTTCATATCATTTGGGGTACCTGTTCTAGGCTCCCCTGTATCCTTTCTATACCTCCAAGCACTATAATTCTCTATTATGTGTCTGTTTGTGCAACTAGAACATGTCCTTCTTGACAGCAAGGATTTTGCTTTACTTTTGTGTGTGTCTCAGTGCCTAATACTGTGTTGGGAGGGAGTAATCTCTCGATAAATGATCACATCAATACTGGCACAAGCCCCAAATACCCTTTACCCTTATAGTGAGGAACTCAGAGCATCCACAGAAAATCCCAAACATCTCTGCCTGCTCAAGTATTTTCAGAAGAAAGATCATGATCAAGTCAAGAATTTAGAATGCAGATTGTAAGGGGTGAGGGAGGATTCCTTCAGGATCTTTTGTGTGGCCTAAACCTTGAATAGAATAGAAAAAAGGGACAGGGTGGCTTGAAGTTTTTCTCTACTGTGACCTAAATTAGTAAGGAATTCGTTCATAGGAGACCCTACCAAAGGGCTTTGTTTATTTACTCACTTTTTTGGCTTCAGTAATATTTTTACTTGGGAATAATTTTATATTTACCTAACAATTGAAAAGATAGTACAAAAACATTCCTGTATACCCCTGTCCTCATTTCTTTTAACGTTTACACATTGACATCTTACGAGACGGTGATGCATTTGTTGAAACTAACAATCCAACATTGCTGGTTACCTTTAACTCCACTCCATGGTTGATTAAAATTCACTAGTTCTTTTCTTCTCTGTTCCAAGATCCCATCCATTTCATCGTCACGTCCTCTTAACTGTGACAGTTTCTGAGATTTTTCTGGTTGACAATCTTGACATTGTGTTGTAATACTCTACTTTGCCTGGGAGTTCAACAAGATTTCAGAAAAAGAGCAACAGTGGATTACATTTTTTTCTTATACTTTCCTGAGATATCATGAGTCTTGACCGATTCAAATCCTTATCTGGCTCTTGGGCTTCCAGAGCCAACCCCATCCTTTAGCTCATCCTGAGTAACTTTTTACTATTGGTCTCCAGAAATTGTAGCATCATAAGCTCCCTATGACCTGGCCATCAAAAACAACCTTTCATTCAAAAATACAAGAAAGGACACAACATCTGAGTCTAAACAGAATCACTGTAGGTGCTTATTGATACAAACTACATCTTTCAAAGATTGTTCAAACTCTGA
The DNA here is from genome assembly GCA_963574355.1 of Loris lydekkerianus. NCBI lineage: Eukaryota > Metazoa > Chordata > Mammalia > Primates > Lorisidae > Loris > Loris lydekkerianus. Next base: position 4,758 of record CAUYPK010023609.1, read on the forward strand.
ATGTGTTCAAGTTTGAAAGATGAGCTTACCACCTGAGTAATGACAGAAAGCACTGGCTTTGGAATTCAGAATGTCTTGATACATTTTTCAGCTTTGCTACTTAAAACTCCGTGGTGTCAATCCCGGCACTTAATCTCAACAATCCCACATGTATCCATCTGTAATTATAATTGTGTAAGGTGATGATATTATATACGTAAAGAGTTTTTTTGACCTGTATAGCCTGATACAGGAATTGATTTTCTTGGTCACTATTATTCCTATTGCAGGTAAAAACACTTAGAACCTAAAAGAGTTTTTTGCATGTTGTAATTTTCTATTTCAAATCTTTCTTCTTAGTTATGTCTGATTTTGGAAAAGCGGTCAAACTACTTTGGTTTCCATAGTGAAACATTAGGTTGTTGCTTTTGAGTGCTTACAATGTACCAAGTACTTATCTCACCATCTCTATAACCCTACTGCAACCCTGCCACATAGTTAGGAGCAAGATTCCAATTTTAAAGGGAGAGACACTTAGGACCAGAGAGGTATAACTTAGGCAAGATTATATGGCAAGTAAGTGGAGAAAACATGAAGGAAACTCAGGAAGCCTGTCTCATGCGTGATAGCTTTTAACTATGAATATATGTCACCTTTCAAGAATCTTCTCTACACATAAGACCAATCACTGTGAATACTATGAGGATATTCTCTTACTTCAAGCTGGGAAAAGTTAAGGTTGGAGTTAGTATCACCTCAGCCTCATACCTTTGTGATTGCAAGCTTGAAGACACCGGTTCTGCCTTCTTGGTTTTATTTCTCATTAAATACAGAATTAACACTTTCCACACTCCCAGATCCTCAACGGCCAACACATTCCTTATATAGTTCTTCAAATCTTGATATACCTGAAATATATGGAAAATGTTAACTATAAAACATTCAAAGAAATAAACAATAGACACAAGTAAATTACTATTTTCAAGATGTAAGGGGAAGGATGCAGTGTTCTAATCATTTCCTTTAAATGTGGAGCATGAAGCTTATGCAAGTGACTCCGAAATCATCCATCTACGCTAGCTTCTTTGTGGCTGCTCCAGATGCCTGGAATCCATCTGTAGTAGCTACATCCTAAAGAATTCTCCAGCATGGATCCATCTCAGGGTGCATAGTATGGAGTCATCCACAATCCTGGGTATAGCTATCAAAGAGCCTCTTGAATGACACAGAATGAATTGGAGCCTCAAAAACAGATATTAAGCAATTAATGCAGCAATCTGAGCAATTGCCACAATTAACATTGCTATGTTCTTCCTCTGCACTCTACTCTTTCCTTTCCATGGCATTTTGTCAGTGTTGTCTCTCAATACTAATTCACAATGGAGACACAGTGAACTTCAGATATGGTTTGACCTGCATTATATCCATTTTAAAAAGTCCACAACCAAGGATTGCATTTTATAGCCTGATTTATTAATGCATTTAAGTAGGAGCCTCTCTGCCTCTCTGTCTACTTGTCCTGGCAATGGAGGCCCATTCGCTGCCTACAGTGAATATATCCTGCCTTGCAAACTTCCTTACTGTATAAGTCTATCTTTCTCAATAAACTTTGTTCCATGCTTGCCTTAAAAAAATTTAAGTAGGAAGAAATTAAATATGGAAGTTACCCACTTAGGGAAAAGCAAGAGTCATCGTGATTATTTCTGTCTCCACTCTATCAATTCCTTAGGGAGCCGAAATCACCCCAAACTTCTCCGACTATTTCTGAGTTCTCAGGGGAGTTTTATGTGACTTCTACTTTCTATACCTTCTGTTCACCTACTACCAGGCCGTGGTGATCGTTTTCCTCTTCTGCTCCTCTCTCTGGGTGAAATCTCCCTTCGCAGCTGATCACCTCTCAAAGCACAGCTACCGCCCTACTGTTGCTCATGCTTGCAAGACTGTCCGTCCACCTGGGCCGAGACAGCTTTCAGTGTTGCCGAGATCTTTCATCTTCAGTCTCCCAAAATGACTTTACTTGAACTCTTCTTTAAAGTGTTTCCTTGGGGCCAAGGCGCAGTGGCTCATGCCTGTCATCCTAGCGCTTTGAGAGGCTAAGATGGGTGGATTGCTTGAGCTCAGGAGTTCGATACTATTCTGAGCCGGAGCAAGACCCAATGTCTAAGAAAAAGTAGCCATTCATTGTGCTGGATACCTGTAGTCCCAACTACTCGGGAGGCTGAGGCAAGAGGATCACTTGAGCCAAAGGATTTGAGGTTGCTGTGAGCTATGACACTACAGCACTCTACCATAGGTGATAAAGTGAGATTCTGCCTCAAAAAAAATACATAAATAAATAAATAAAATAAAGTGTTTACTTGCTCTTATGTTGTACTTGTGCCTTCCTTGTCCTTAGTGAAGTACACGGTACTCTGTTCTGATTCTCTCCACCCCTGACACCCTCTTTTTCTGCCCCACTGCTTCCCTTTAGTCTCAGTGTTTTCCTCCTCTCATTTCCATGAATTGGGGAAGGTTTTACTTCAGCAGCATTTCAGATGTTCCAGATTTGCTGGAATCTTAAGGTGAACATCATATTTACGCTCCAGGTTTTGGTGTCACTGTTTAAAGAGGCCAAATTTCCATAACACTGGTAATGCAACAGTCATAATGAAAATGCATTTCCTTTATTATGTAAAGGCCCGCTTAGGAAATCCCAGTACATTTCTCACAGCCAGATTAAACATTTTATTGCCTTTCTTTTCCATCAAGTATGCAAATTCTTTTTAGCAGGTTTCATTTTTGATTTAAAACCATTTTTCATGAAAAACTAAATCATTTACAGCCATATGGTCTCACGACAATCCTTACTTAAGAAAAAACTCAGTACATTTTATACAGGAATGCCTCTTTGATGTCCTTTCCAGTGAAAGAAACACACTTTCTAGCCAAAGAATGAGATGCTTCAAGAAAGAACTCTAAAATGTCCATAAACATGTAATGTGGGCACTTGACAAAGATAAAAGATGTACGTCAATACCATCCCTTTCCTTTTACAGAAAGGGAAGCTATATTTGGTTACTATCAGGAGGAGTCATAACAATTCCCATATGTTATTTTCTATATGGAAGCAAAAAGAAAAAAAAAGGCATGTTAAAGAAGATGTGTGATGATGGGAGAACTAACCTGCGATCTGTTGGTGTTTTCTGTACTGGCACATTCCACATGGTTCTGCTCCTGGGCGCAAAGCGTTCAGGCAAACCTGTTGTAATTGCCAATAATAAAAACGGTTACCATTTAGTGAAAATCCACTATATGCTAGGTCCTTTATAGGAGATATACATTTGTTCATCCATTAAATGAAGCCTCAGAACAATATCCAAAGAGCATGCAAATAGTCCTATTTTACGTATAGACAAGGAAACTAGCAAGGGTCAGGAAAGAAAAGCAACTTCCCCAACCTCATAAATAGCAATTTGGGGACATGGGCTCAGGTCTGCCTGCCTCCATAGCCCACATGCTCCTGCATTCAGTAAATAAATGAATAAATAATCTTAGCAATCCTTCATTCTGGCCAGTCCCACCTGGCATACACAGCCACCCAGAAAGCAAGTACCAGGCAGTCAGAAGCAATGGGGCGTGGACACAAAAGGCATCTGTACCGAGAGCCCCCAAGACCTCTTGGAATCCCAGGACCAACATTGATTAACAGTGAGACCTTGAGAAATAATTGAATTTGCTTAAGCATTTTCCTTATCGGAAAATGGGGATAATAAGCTTATTTTCAAAATACTTTTTAAGGAATTAAAGGATGTATATGTCACATCTTATTCTTTGTTGAAACAAATGAGAGCATGTTGACATTGACGGCCACGGGAGCCCACCTGCACCATCCTGTCTCCCTCAATGTCCTCTCAGCTGTTTCTGAGAGCCCCACCCCTGTCTCCTATCCTGGTCTCGCCATGGAGCCTCACCATGACCTCTTCTTCCCTCTTTCCCTGGGGGACTCTTCTCTCGGACTCAGCTCCTCAGCTGAGCTTCCCCATCTTTTCAGCTGCACTTGGGTTTGCAATGGGAGTCAGGAAGTCAGTTATTTATTTCTCGGTTTGGCACCATCTTTGATTGTGTGAGCCTCCGAAATAGGCTTTTGTTTCTTACTGAGAAAAAAATTTCTTTCCTAAACATTACTTCTTCTCTTACTGACCCTAAATCACTTCTTGCACTCACGAAACCAGTTCCTGCAGCTAGCAGAGGACAGATGCTATGCGCTCCCCACACACCGTTCACTTCCTCTTTCTCCCTCCCCATCTTCTCTATCTTTGTTCCTCTGCCTTCACCCAGAAAACAAAAGTCTCCTTGTGTACTTATTTCCGTGAAGAAATGACTAGAGGGTCATCAGCTTATGTGTTTTGCCAAAGTCCAGATTCTGAATCCCAACTTGGCTTACCTCAGTCTGATGGGAAAATTTCATAGCACATCTTCTGTTCTATGGTAACTATTTTATAAGTGCTAACTGCCCCTTCTAATCCTTATTCTATTTGGGAGCTTTTACAGATCTGTAGCAATGCAATCTGGGCCCTCTAGGACATGGCAGTAGAAGATAAAAACATAGCACAAAGACAGAAATTTACTCTGATAAATGTTCTGCTGTTAAATCCACAAATATCATGACCTAGCGATAGGGCAAGTGCCTACAAAAACATTATAAATAAAATCTAACAGGAAAATTCTGTATTGATTGACAAAAGAATTTTCCCTTATCTTCCTATTTGGGGAAGATATTCATGGAGGAGTTTGGATTTCAGGATCAGGTTTAAGGAAGGTGTTGGAGGCTTTATCCATCCCCAGAAAAGGGTCATAGGAGTAGTGAAGCCTAAAAACAATTCTGAACAAAGCATGCTCCACCAAGGAATGGGAACAGGAAGACAAGCCTGTGGAGGTAGAGAAGCTGGGTCACCTCTGCTTGACACTTACGGTGGAGATGGCCTAGAAGCACAGTCTTCAGGCCTGGAGGATAAATAAAGCCCAAAGGCAAGGTGTGGTAGATAAGCTGTCGCCAAGAAGCATAGAAAAATGGAATCTGACTAGAGAACAGCATCGTGTCTTGAATTGAAAGCAGGGTGTATGAGAAGTAGGAATCTTATTACTCAATGGAAATATTTTTTAAAATGTATCTTCTCCAAATGCCAGTGTAATGCCACTATGCTTTGTATATCTAATGACTCCCATTACTCCCTAAGTCACAAATACGGCCTTTAGGACCCCACAGGGTCTGCCACTCACCCAACTCTACAGCAGCCTAGAAACACAGTTCTTTCAGCTCCCTGGAATGTGTTATCTCCTTGAATCAGAGACTGTTTGTGCTGCTGTCTTACACCAACACTTGGCTTCTGGTCTTAACTATAATGTTAACTTGCTGGGCAACCTCAGACAAGCCACTTCTGGTCTCTGAGCCACAATAGGTGCATCTTTATTAGGGGGAATGGGATGAGGGCATCTTTAACTTTCTATTCCTATCAAAAATATTTGAATCTATGAGGCCAAGCATGGTGGCTGCTGCCTGTAATCCTAACACTCTGGGAGGCCAAGGCCAAAGAGGATTGCTTGAACTCAGGAGTTCAAGAATTGCCTAACCAAGAACAAGACCTCATCTTGACTGAAAATGTAAAACTTTAGTTGTTTGGGATTGTAGTCCCAGCTCCTTGGGAGGCTAAGGCAGGAGGAATCATTTGAACCTGGTAGTAGGAGGTTGCTGTGAGCGAGGCTGATGCCACAGCACTCTAGCCTGGGGCAACAGAGTGAGACTCTGTCTCAAAAAAAAAAAAAGGGTTCAAAAATTGAATCTATTAATAATCAGGAGAATATTATAAGCATCATACCAGGCTTAGGGAAAAGGAACAGAAATTAACTTTTATTAGGAGGCTACTATAATGTTTTGTTTTGACCTAATAAGAAAAAAAAGCATACTTCATTTATAGAATTGCCCCAGTTGCAGATACTGCAAAGAAGGAAAGTAATCATCATAGAAGGTAAAAGTATGTTATAAAAATGTTACTTTAAAAATATTATTTACTAAATATACGCAGGTCAGTAAAGAAGTCATTTCTATTACAACTGCTAATACTACAGTCATTATTCTTGCCTATAATTTGACAAACACATCCCCTTTCTTAAGTATTTCTATAACCTTACATATTTACTCTGCATGCCTTTCAAAGATCTCTCTACATTTCTCAAATTCTTTGGTCTACCTCATCCACTAAGAATATCAGATGATAATTATTTTCAGCTGATTTTCAGATATGTTTTAAGTTTCTTTTTCTTTTTTTCCTGTCCAGAGATTCCTCATTTCCTCAAAAATGCCAATTCTCAATAATGTGACCTGTGGATGCGAAAAAGGATGGAACCTAAAAAGAAAGAAGGGATAAGAGAGAGGTATAGAATTAGTCCTCAGAAAAAGCATCCCTAGAAAGGGGCCAGTCCTCACAGCTCTAGGGTCACAAAGGTCATGGAAACATGGGGAAGTGCCAGGAAGTTGTCAAGATCAAAGGACTCATGGATAAGGAGGACTAGGCGAGGGCGTACAGAGGAAATTTAGGCAGATGCCCTACTCACTGTCTGGAGCACAATGGGTGGTAGAAAATGGGGAGCTTCCTCTCAAATCAGGGAGACACCACAAATGGAATAGAGGAAGAAGAAGTTGGAACATAGATAAACACGGTAAAAACTGGGAACTATGCCTGAAACAGAAGATATGACCCCTCTCTTAAAATAAACTGAAATCACAAGTTCTTCAATATTTCCCATCCCCACAGAGATTTCTCTCGGTTTTTCCTTTCCAACTCTTGGTCATGTCGTACCAAATATAAACTAAGAATATAAACTGTGAGCATAAAATAAATAAAGTAATTGTTTAATTCCTTTATTTTTGCCAGGCAAATATTTCCCTTAAAAAATGAGTAGCATACATTAATATAAACGGGATCATTTAATGTAGCCATAATATGGAAACAATAATAGTTCTATTATTATAGTTTATTTTGACTTCAGCATTAGTGCTGACTTTCGAAGTATTGAGCACAAATTAAGAGACCCTAACAAAAATATTAATGCACAAATTTAATTACAGGCACAAATATGAATTCATGTATAAGGGATATATGACTCTTACTGTGGTGACAAAAATTGTAAAAGCTGACTGTCATCTTAGAGTATTCCCTCTAGGGCAGCTTTTTCCTAATTTGATAGTCCTGGTTTACTCAGTGAATAGAAAAACTAATAAGAATAAACATAAGCACAATGTATTCCTATCTAAAAATTGATTCTAAACACATCCATGGATTTCTTTTTCTTTCCTTTTTTTTGAGATGAAGTCTCACTTTGTTACCGTTGGTAGAGTGCTGTGGCATCACAGCTCACAGAAAGCTCTAACTCTTGGGCTTAAGCGATTCTCTTGCTTCAGCCTCCCAGGTAGCTGTGACTATAGGTACCCACCACAACATCCAGCAATTTTTTAGAGATGGGGTTCCCCTCTAGCTCAGGCTGAGCTCGAACACATGAGCTCAGGTGAGCTGCCCACCTCGACCTCCCAAGTGCTGGGATTACAGGTGTGAGCCACTTCACCCGGCCTTTCATGGAATTTTTAAATCATAGGTTCTTAACACCTATGGTATGGTATCAGTTCACTATGAAAGGTAAGTTTGACTAGTGGGCAAATCAATCAGAGCAAAGTCTTACTTAAAACTCATTTAGTTACTGTTGTTGGTTTTTATTTTTTATTTATTTATTTTTTTTTTACCGAGATGTCTAAAATATACCTTTGTTTTATAACAAAGAATTTGGGGGCATTAATTCATTGTCTACATTCGAACTGTCTACATGAATTGTCTAATTCATGGGGATGTCTAATTCATGGGGATGTCTACAGGGTGTCCCAAAGATCGTTCATAAAGTTACCATACGTAGGAAAAATAGGAAATTGCAGCTAAATGTGTCTTTATTTATAAAATATTCATTATAAAATTTTATAAACTATTTACAAAATATTCTGTATATGTTGGCCACTTCTTTGTAAAATTTTGTAATGAATGTTTTGTAAATAAAGACACATTTAGGTTCAATTTTTTATTTTCCCTATGTATGCTGATTTGGGGAGGGAATCTTTGGGACACCCCGTGTTTCAGGAGAGTTAAAGATGTTCTTTTGTAAAATTATGTGTCCTCTGCAGACATATACCTCTACATCACCTACAGTGAATTTCTCATTTCCTGTGCAAAGATCCTAGTGAAACGCCCAACTTTTCAAGCATTACTAATTTGTTCCTTGTAAAGTTGATAAGTGAGAGATGAGCCCCTTTTCTTAATAACTCAGAAGATGGGGTACTACAGATCCTCATGAGCAAATTCAGCTTAATTGTGCTGTGTTCTACTATTAGCCTAAAGCTTGATGGAGTTTCTGCTTTTTGAGATGAAAGAGGTGTTCATAGGGTGTAGGTAGAGGGTGGCAGCATCGGGAAGCATTTGAGAATCACCTTGCCTCCTTTTGCAGATTCTACCTTATCTTCTAGAAATCACATCCTCAGTGTCACTGCATCCCTCTCAACATTGCCTTTTCTTATTTTCTCTGATTCCCCCGACCACCTGAGCCCTAACTCCCCAGGCTGAGAACCACTTCTTCAGTACTACTATCACTGATGATAAAAATCCTATTCCTTATGTTTGGTGAGGCCATTAGAAGCCCAGAACATTGAAAATATGGTGGTCCCCATTGACATTTGTTGAAAATCATTAATAAAATACGTTTTTAATAGACTAAATAAAAATGAAATTGTTCAAAGTGGAAGAATCTAAAGTGTGTAGAAGTTAAAACAGTATCTTTTCAGGTTTTTCTGCTTTATTCTTTTCTTTTTCACATGCTTAGTTTATTGAGTTGTTCAGCACTCGTTGGGACAGGAAAGATTTGAGGACCATTGATCTGAGGGATGTTAACTTTCTATTCCTCCAAAGTTCTCTAAATGCTATTACTGACCTAGGTGAGGGCATCTCAAAGTAATATGCCTGGATTACATTATCTTATTTTCTGGAAAAATGCCTTCACTGAATTATGATTTAATTTTATGCCCTCAGCTTTTACAAAAGGTCATTTTTGAAGAATAGTCATTCATTTATTTGGAGAGACATTCTTTAACTTTTGAAAAAGCTAGTGGAAGAGTTTGAACATTACATAACCCTAAGTCTCTCATATGAGCATTCCTGTGACAATTTTCTTCCTATAATTTAGTGACAGTCAAATATTTTTTTCTCTTTAGATAAGTTCATATCTTGCTGTGGGGGGAACATTTAAAATTGTATAATCCAGAGTGTTTTCTTTTTTATTTGGCTGTTAAAAAGTGCAAAATTAGTTTAGTTATTTATGGTCATAACCAGTTTACCATCCCAAAGGAAAAATGTTTCTCTGATCTCAGGATTAGCTATCGCTCTGGCAATCCTAAACAATGAAGGATACTGAATCTTGCCTTTCATGATTCCCTCTTCACATTACCAGTAAGAAAGCTTGAAACAATTTTGGGATTCATTTTGAATAAATACACATGAGTACGTTTTATTGGGATGCATTACTAATCTTTGATCCACCTTATTGCCTCATTTTTTGCCTTTACATCCCCCCATTTAGATGTAACATAATATATACAACCTTATTATTAATTTGTTAATGTTTGTTTAGACCACTTTTGACAACCCCCTCACAAGAATTTTTTTCTTTTTTTTTTTTGGCTAAAGAAAAATAATAAATGAATGAACAAATGATTACATTTCTTTTATACTTATTCTTCTTAAAAGGATTCCTCAAATTTCCATCTTTATTTTTTATCCCATTTTAAAATTATATGACTTCCTTCTGTAGGCGTGGTACAATGGTATTAGAAAATACTGTAACAAAAGTAAGACCAATAATAACGGGATAAAAAGAAAGGGGGATGAAAGGCAGAGAGTTTGGTCAGTCTGAGAGAATGATGGAAGCATCTGGCTCAAGCTAGAGAGAAATTGTGACAAAATGTGGAGGGCACGTAAAGCATGACTAATTTTTATTGATGAGACCTTCTCCAGGTCTCTCTTCCTCCTGATTTTCTCTTTGTCTTAGTTTTTTGTTGTTTTTTTTTTTTAAATCCCAGATACAATTCCTTTGTTGAAATCTCCACATTTACTACTCCCTTTCTTATTTCTTTAACACTCTGCCCAGTCTTAAAAATACTCTCAAGTAAGGGCCAACTCAGATCTAAATTGTGGAATCATAGTTAATGCAAATAAAAGACCTTGGAAGCTGAACTTCAGTTCCTCACTGAAATACATTCTGTGTGTGTAACCCCTAGCCTAGCCAGGCTCATTTTACTGTTAAGATACTACTATCATAATCCCACGTGGGGAAGTGGAGATGGAGACACAGCTCACAGCACCCAAATACAACGAGGACGTATTTTTGTATGAACCTGAGCAAATGAATAAGAAGTGTTAATGAGAACCCATGAAGGTGGCGTGGGGAGGGAGAGATACAGTTCTGAGGATTTGGGAGCATAACCAATGAGGTGATTTGCTAGGGCTAAATATGTCATAGATTGTGTTGCTAATTTATAGCTTCCTTCAGGAATATTATAATCGACCTTCTATGTTTGGGGGGTGTGTGTATGTAGGTGTGGGTGCGTGCATGAGTGTGTGTGTATGTGTGTGTGTGTATCCATGACTCTCGATGTGGGAAGCAAGCAGCAGTGATTATTCCTCCCCAGGGAATATTTGCCAATGTATAGAGACTTTTCTGAGTGTCACAACTTGGAGCAGAAGTCCTACGGGCTTCTGGTGGGTAGAGGCCTGGGTTGCAACTAAAATCCTCTAGTGCACCGGACAGCCCCACAACAAAGAATTGTCAGGCCTCAAATGTCAATAGTGCTGAGGTTGAGAAAGCCTGCTCTGCTAGCCCTGGATCGCTATCTGCTCCTGCGTTCCTCATTTAGTGCTTTATCGCGCAGCACACTCTGTTCACAGTACCCGGGGCAGTGAAGGGCACATGGTTGCCTAAAACACAGTCTGACCCCTTCAAAGGCTCAGAGTAGACTATGGCACCTAACACACATACAGTAATAATGGGAAGTCAAAAATGATAAATACAATTAGGGTGATTTTTTAAAAGTGCTATCTGAATACAAATAGGAGGGGATACCATTCCTTTCTCATTAGGCAGAGAGGAGGGAAATATTCCATCATGAGGTGGCATTTGAATAAGGACTTGAGAGCCGTGGAAGCTATAACCACATTAAATCAGTATATGACTACACACAAAAAATTTCCTTTCAAATATATAAACATGCTGTAGAGACCAAGTTATTTTCATTTATATCAAAATGAGAATACAATTCATCTGCACAGAATTGCTTTCCCTGTTCATTTTTGTTGTTTAAGAGAAAATATGCATGTCCTATATTATCTATTACACTGTCTCGGATTTGCTACTACTCATTGGCCCAAGGGACTTTTACTGACGATCTTGAACTACATTCAGCATTTGAAATCCACCTGACCAAAATGTGATTTTGCACTTCTCTGTTAAACCAGATCAGCCAGGGGATGCATTTCTACTTTTCAATCAGCTGCAGCAGTTCCATTGAGAGAACAAAGTCTACGCACAGGTGGCCTGGTTTAGGCACGATTTTCCTGCAAATTTGATCTTTATGAGACTACAAAGAGGACATTTTAATTCTTATGTAGGGGAAGTGAATAACCTAAATGTTTACTTGCAATGGCATCATGTTTAAACAAACATAATCAAGAAATTTTAGGATCCTCACTAGATAAACATAGAAACAGTGCACTTTGAAGCCAGTAAGATTCAAATAGAGTAAGAAACCACAGGTTATTCATACAGAGACTCATCCAAGAGAGTACAGTAAATTAAAATTGATGTGGAAGCAAACCAAGAAATATTTATTTTGTTGGAGATCTCTAATCATTCTGGAATGCAAGCCATCTTTAGCCATCTTTCTGAAAGTATACATTTAAATAATCTCAGAAGCTATTGAAAACATAATAAAGCACATTTTTTCACTGATTCTGAAGTCCTAACGATCTCCTCTAATAATAGCATTTATGTATTTTATAAATACAGACAGACGTTATGAGCCATAACTCAAATACACATTTGTAAAAAAGAAAAGGTTAAACCGCGTATATTTAATAATGTCTTATGAGACTGCCTGTGTTCCTTGTTTCATGAACCACATTGTTCAATATCTTACAAGCTGCACTTTAATCCCAATAAAAGACATTTTTTTAAGTGGGAATGACATTAGGACTTTAAGTGAAACAGCAGACCTGCCTTCCCCAGGCTGCCACGTCAGCTATTTGTCAGGTGCCGATACAGATCCGCATTCGAGTGTCGCAACTCGGGTCAGAACCAATGTTTGGTTTGCTTCCTCGGAAAAGTAATAACTCTTACAACTGCCTGGCTAGATAAATATCTGATTAAGGAAAAGTCTAAACGAATCTGAAGATAAGTTTGTCCGCACAGAGATGTAGAAGTATTATTACTCCTGGTTTCCAGCAAGGTTTGAGGAAGAAAATGAATGTAGGCCGCACAGAAAGGCTGAAGGCACCCGCAAAGTCACTGAGTTTCCAACTGTCTAACTTTTCAGTTGGTGTTTTTTTTATGTTAAATATGGTTCAGGAGATTAAAGTCTTCATTTTAGGCAAAGAAAGGAAATAATGTTTCCTGTCCCATTTGCCAAGCTAAGTGAACAACTGTTCCTGCACAATTAGAATTGTTAATTGATTTGAAAACATAGGGCTTTGAAGGTGGAAAACTGCTGACATTATTTCAATGGGGAAATGCACTCCTGAGAGAGAGTACTGCAGTACAATTTCTCTCCTTGTTTTGTTGAATATACATCTATAAAAACACTGTGAATCATGCAGTAAAAACTGCTGTGCTGATATCATAAATCTCTGATAATAAAAATTTCATTGTTGAAACAATAAAATAGACTTTTATTATAACACAGAGTATCCACCTAAACATTGTCCTTTTAGCTTCTTCGAGTTAAATGTATGCACAGTTTTACAGTCTATAAACAGATCTGGAATAAAAGTTAATAAATGTCAAAATTTGCATTTCAAAAAATTCTTGCTGCATTTTAGGGAAGATCAATCTATGAACCTTTCAACATTATGTCAAATGAAATGCTAATTGTACCTTTAGGAATTTCAGAGACAGTGACAAGAAACTAAATGCTCTGTTCCTTTGCATCAGCAAGTCGAGGATAATTGTATATCTACTCTTGTGAACTTCTAAGAAAAAAAAAGAAAAAAAAACTAAGAAAAAAGGGTTTTCTATTCTTTAACTCAGGAGGGTAAACTCCTTCAGCCACCCTCCATCAATCTAGCTTCAAATAAAGTGTGTTAACATGTTGACAGTGGACAAATCACACAGTGCTGCATTTATTCATTTTATAATAGGTTTGTCAAATGAGCTTCAGTTAAAGAGATTTAAGAGTAAGAAAAATTTTCAGCCAGAAATAACCGACTTATTCCATTCAAATTGATGTAAGGTTTAAAGGTGTACTTCTTAAAAGCCTAATCTTTATTAAAACACACCATTTTTGAAGGCTAAGTCACAAAAATAAATACCAGGAGCCCCAAAAGTGCTTTTATTTTCTCTACCCTTAAGATAAAACCCTAATACATCCCTTCCCTTTTCTGTAATAAATCTTAGCACTGTATCTCTAAGAGATACAAATTATCCTCTGTACTGTCTCACAAGTGTGAGTATAGATTGAACCAATGAGCAATGTTATCTAGAAAATAGCACTTAGTGTAAGGTCTGTACCATTTTTTTGAACATTATCCTATTTGTGGCACTGCCTTCATTTCAGAGTCAGGCTGCTGAAATATTTGGCACATCTACCCAGCAGTGAAAAACGAAGGTCTGTGCAACTCACAGTTGGCTCATGTTGTTAACCTGCAGCGTTTGGTCACCTATCACCACTTTAAAAGTAAAATAAGCATTTTCACCTTCTTCAAATACCATTATAGATAATGTGGAGTCAAAAGCAAAGATTGCTCCCTCCACATTTCTGGATCTTTACACTGTCTATTGATATATATTAAGAATAGGAGGTTTTCAAAACCACTTTGAGCGCTTAAAAGACTTCATTTACAAAGTATATTACACAGGCCATTTTCAGGCTCCTATCCGACAGCCGATTTGTAATCCTGGTGTTCATGTGAAAGAAAAACACGCAAGCCTTCTGATAGAGAAGTCACAGTTTGCTTTAATAAATTCTGTGTTTTGGAAAATTCAGATGGAAAAATACATATTTCTTGCTCTTCTGGATGACACCACGTTATACACTTTTAGATGCCTGCAAATATGTGTATTTTAGGTTTTGATTTTACTCCACAGATTTTTTCACGTAATTAAGAAATATATTTTATTTTTAATCCTGTTAATCTTTAAGAAAAATTGAAATTCTCTCCAAGTCAACAAAATGTTTTATGAAAAGATGTAAATAAATTAGTGGAGACATTAATAAGCATTATCACAAAACAGCAGCTTCAGCGGACATCAGATGTCAATATTTCTGTACAGTAAGCAATCCTTGTGATGGCCGATTATACACACCCTCGTGCACATGTGACTTGAGTAACTCGATAGGGATTCTGCTTAATTTCTGGGTATAAAACAGTATACCTTTAGGGGTATTAAAACAATCAAGGGGCAAAATAGTACATGTCTGTTTAAAAAATATACAAGAGTGGTTCTCAGGCATATATATTATGACCAATTGGTCCAGTATAATACAAGAGTCACATATTTTATAGTACATAATATCTTACAAAAATTTCCCAACACTTTCTAATATGTACATTTCCCAAATACATGTAGAGCTAGCAGCTATTCTGAGAGATCTTTGGGCAGATTTTTCAACGCTAATTTTGTTATAAATCATCCCAATTTTGTTCATGTTATATTACAATAAGGAAAATGGTTGTACAGTGGGTAAGTATACTAGTAAACAAAATGCTCATCTTTTTCTTAAGAGTCAAAACGGAAGGCTAATAAAGACCATTTAAAATAAAAGGGCCCATTACTCCTCAGTTTTATATGAGCTTACATGCTTTCATTGTGCAGAGTGTGTTATTAATTTAACATGCCAGATTCATAGGTTTCTGCAATATCAGCTTTGATGTATTCATTATCAACACTCAGTACATTAATTCACGCTGAAGTCCGGTAAATCAAAATTATACCATCTGGCTTCCTGTTCTTAATGATGAATTTGATGTAGGGGTGATTAAGATTGTTAGGCTTTTGAATTTTAATGTAAAAATTAGGGGATTAAAAAGGCATTTAGAAATGACCAATAGTTAGAATAAACTTACTGACAGTATCTAATTTGTGTACTTGCTAGTAAAGCTCCATTTTAATTAGCAGCCACAGTCTTTCAGCACAAGCTCAAAGAGACAGAAGTTTAGTGATTAAGATGATGAAGCTGTTAAATTGATAAATTGACCTTGAAATACTTGTAAGTGTGGGGGACGGCCCAGTAACTCAAATTGGTAGTATGTTGCCTTGCCACATGGGGGACAGAGTCCAAGAGTGACCCCAGACACAGAGTTTAGCTTTTTCATTCTCCTTCCTTTTTTTTCTTTTTTTGGCAAGGGGGAGGACTGACTTACCATTTTCATCTTGATTATAGAGGCTGGAAAGTAGAGATAAACAAATACAAAAACTGCAGGCCTCCCACTTGGCACAATAACAGCAGGAAGGTGAAGATTCTCTCACTGTTCTAGAACTTCTTGACAGGTAACATTTCAACAATGAGTCTAAACTTGAAAGCATTGTACCGGTCCTCTCAGTTTCCCACTACAACGATACTATATACACACAGTGAGGTGTCTGCAAGACACTCCAGCAGTGATTAACTCAGGAAATCTAGGACACAGCCACCAATAGTCTCCCTTTTACACTATATTTCAGAAAAGCAGTTCCTGAGATGGAAGATTTCTAAATAGCCGCAACATAGAGCATGGATGGAACACACAGTCATTGCACTCAAACTTGACATGAGGCTTCTTTTAATTGAAAGACCAATCTGACATGGATGTTCCTTTGACAGTTAAAATTGCCTCTGATTTTCACAAAAGCACTTGAAATGTTACACCGAACTCATTACACCTTTTCTGCATAAAGAAGTTTAATAGTTAAAACAAGTTAAGACAGAACAGAATCTTAATGTACAATATTATTAGAATAATATAAAGAAACATCCTCATTTTTTTCTAAGACATAAAGCTAAAAGTGCAAGAAGCCATACAATAAAAAAGTAAGGTTCAAAATAGTACTATCTCTTAAGAAGAAAAAATAAATAGACTACCTTATGCAGTCTCATAAAATGAGATGCTTTAGTTCCTGTGAAATTAATAAATGTAGTCACTAATGCACTAAAATAAAATACAGTCAGAACGACTTACATCAGAAAACAAATACATCTGTATATATCAACAATTTGAAGGATTCAGATTCCTGGCAAGTCAAGGAATATTTTAAATCTTATATTTTAGAGGAAATCGAATCTTGACTAACCACTGCAATTTATGTCATTTTAAATAAGATATATTTGAATAAGTATATTTTTCATGCCCTAAAAAGACTGATGTCTTCTTTTATAAGCTCATCCTGTGACACACTTGAGTAGGTAGGTATATTGATTTTTTTTTCTTTTTCTGATGGCAATGAAGTGTAAATGGAAAATATCAGACTTGGCAATCACTTAAACCATGTGAAAATTTCAGAGTGAAGGCTATTAGAGTCACTTTGTGATCTCCCCAGATGACCAGAGGGAGGGGGGAAAGGAAAAAAAAAAAACAAAACATTTCTACATTTCTTCAGATCCTTTGTGTGACAGCTAAGGAGAATAACGTTCTTTCTAATACGCCAGTTTTCGTCTCTAGTTGAGAATAACCTCAGTGCTTTCTTATGTCACTGGCTGAGAGAAGATGAAAGACCCAGCCTTGTGTAAATGGCTTTGTCTAACCATCAGTCTTTAGCTCTGCATGGCAGCTGTACTATTGACATTAGCTTGTGCGCTGGGTGAAATTGAAGTGAGTTAAATGTGACCTTGGCTTAGTTGTTGAAGTAGAAATGAACTCTACTGGGAGTGAAAAAAAATAAGACCAGTTTCTCTAACTTCATTTTTCCTTTAATGAGTTTAACAGCACTCTTAGGATTTGATACATTTTGTAAAAACGCTTTATTTCCTTTTCTATTATATACTGAGTAATCAGCATTTAGTAAGGTTAGCTTGCCCTTTTGTTATGAAACCCCTGTTTCAGGTATTTATATGCCATATTCTTTAAAAAATGTCACACTTATTTCCCCCTTTTCCCTCTTATTAGCCATAACCTATAAAGAGGAACTGAAAATTTTCATGTTTACATGGCTATTGACTTTAATAATAAATAATGGGCTACTGAAACATTTTAAAATGCTCAGTGTTTCTGATAACATTGCATTGTCCACTGGGTTACATGTGCGCTTGGCAAACAACCTGCTGGTAAATCGTGCACAAGTGAATATGTGCGACCTGCAGGCAGATGGGCTGGGCAGACACGCTTCTAATACGGCAACTCTTTTGTTTATCAAATACAATGTGAGATAGTGTTTTTATCGAAAGATTGTACTGTTTTGGTGGCATCAGTTCAGAAAGTGTTTGGAGTTTTATTTCTATTTCAAACATTCCTAACTTATACAGTATATCTATTATACCATAAACAGATTAATTTCATATGCTTATATGTACATATGTGTAATATGCATATATACATGTATATAGGTGTGACACAGGTATGTACATATTCTTTTAGCTTTCAATGATACATGAGCAACAATTCAGACATTTCAAGTTCGGTTTCTGTCATCAAATTTATCAAAGAAGCACATGATGGAAGCTTTAATTAGTCTGTCTGATTGAACTTGAGCACACACAATCTCATCCAATATCTTCCAATTCCTGTTCATTAATGAAGCATTTTACCACTGCCGTATAGTGATATCTCTGCTGGTTGTTGGTGGAGCCTGGGCTTTTGACTTCTTTCTTTAACCATCTTTATATTCATTTACTGTTCTAAACCTTTTTTCCTTCGCCCTGGTTGTTTTTGTTAGAATAAAGCCTCCCCAAAGACATCTGCATTCTAAACCCCTGGAGCCTATCGATATGTTACCTTATGCAACAAAAGGACCCTGCAAATTTGATTAAGGTATGGATTTTGAGATGAGGAAATTATACTTGATTATTTGGTTGAGTCCATTGTAATCATGAAGGTCCTCATGAAAGGGAGCCAGCGGGGTCAGAGCCAGACGATAGGAGCAGAGGGCAAAGGGATTCAGGCCATAGGCCAAGGGACACCGGCAACCCCACAAACTGGAAAAAGCCAGGAAGGAAACAAATTATCCCCCAAGTGTCTCCAGGAGGAACATTGCCCTGCCAACCTAATTTTAAATCCTGTTCTCCAGAATTGTAAGATAATTAATTTGGTTGGTTTTAAACTATTATTTGTAGTAATTTGTGAGGGGAAAAAAAAAACAGAAAAAAACTAATACCTTATGGCATACATATTTCAGTTATTTATAACATACATCAGCATGGTTAGCAATCATTTAAATAATGTGCTTATCAATTATTGTACTCCAGCTTTTCACATTTGTGTTCAAGTAAACATAGAATTCATAGTTATATAGTTTAGAAAGGGGGCATCAGTGAATTTCAAAAAAATTCAAAAAGAAATCACCATAGTATTTGGAAATAGATGACGAATTGGAAACCCTGTAGGCGACTCCACATATATAGAACCATCAAAAGAAAATGCCATTATCTTCTGTAGAAGGTCAACATATTGAGAACAGAGAACTGAGAAAAGTCTTCCCCTGGATGGAGGACTGCTGAGCGGTGCCAACTTGGCCAGCTGGCCAGCTGCCATTTCTTCCAGAGCCTGGGGTCAGAAGTGTTTACACTGAGGCCTTTTAGGCAAATCAAAAGGAGGATGAGACCAGTAGGTTTGTGATCACCTGACCATTGCTGAGTCACCCAAAAAAAGGTCCAAGGAGCGACAGAAGAAATAACCAAGGATTTTAAAACTAGAACTAGTACAGTTGCATGTAGAGACTTGTGCAAGTATTTGTTTACAGGCTACATCATGAATTTAGAGATAAAAGCTGACTAGATCTGAAGTGAAGCCCTTCCCCTTTGGGCCACATCCTTGTATCTTTGGAGTGTCCTTGATAGGAGACCATACTCAGGCTACGTAGGCCATGCTCTGACCTTCCCATCTCCTGGTGCAAAGTGCATGCTCTGTGGGGGCACCTTGGCAAGCTGGACTGAGCAAGGACTTGAGACTTTTAAAGGGTGAACCACATTGGAACTCCAGCACCACCCCATTTGTGGGCATGCATGCTTACATAAGTAATTTCTCCAATCTCTCTGAACCTCACTTTTCTCTTCTGAAAAACAATACTAGTAATGCCTTCTACATAAGATTTTTATGGAGGTTAAAGAGATAAAGTAAGAAAAGTATCTAACAATGACTGTCATGTAAGAGGCACTCCAGAAACATAAATTTCTTCCATTTCCTGTAGATTTCAGTTAAGGGAGAGAGGCTCAGATCGTTTCGAATGACCAGTATGGCCTGACGTCTCCCATGCACACCTGCTTTGGGGTTTCTCGTGGGCTTTCCAGTCTTTCTTCACCTTCCTCCCTTGTTACCATCTTTGCGTATCTAGCATTCTGAAGACCTACTCAAAATAATTTACATTCCCCAGAACTCCAAGATGTTTTAAGACATGAATGTAAGAAGGAACCACACATAATCTTATTAGACATTAGGTTGACATAACTTGCTGGCTCCTTTGCAGATCACTGTTCTTCAACATTGTTTTTCAACCTTTTTTATCTCACAGCGCACTTGAACCTATAGTTAAACTTCCACAGCACACTTAAATGATGTTGCTCAAAAAACAAAAAAGAGTAAAAAATAAGAATATACTTACTCTGCTTTGAACTTCTTTTGAAAATAATTTAATTAATGCTCTTTAAAATTTTTCATAGCACACCGAAGATCCTCTGTGGCATACCAGTGTGCCTCAGCACACCAGTTGAGAATCACTGATGTAGATGGTAGGAATGAAAAAATTTCCAGCTGCTGTTCCATGTACATAGATTGTGCAAGGGATCATGCAATGTTTTCTCCTAGGGTGTGTGGGGGAAGGTGTGGTGGGTATCAGACTAGTATAGTGCTTTTTCAGATAGCACCATCCAGATTTTCCCTCAAGGAAAGAAAGAGCTGGTTTCTCTCAATTGAGGAGTACACCTGGAATAGCCAGAGGCATGTTTCAGATTATAACCCACACCCGTGAAAATGGTCCAATATCTTCTTGGAAAGCTGCTTCCTCTCGTGGTGTCAAGAATAATTTCCCTGCAGCGAGTCACTGCTGTGGGTGCTCTGTGCTGGCATCTCGCTGTGCTAGTGTGAAGCTGGCTGGAACCACTTTGATTTTGAGCCTTCTTAAATTCTCTGAATTTCCTACAAAAATCATTATGAATGTCTGAGGGGAGAAAAAAGGTGTTTCCTACAGACAAACCTATTACAAAAATATATGTGTGTGTGTGTGCGTGTGTGTGTGTGTGTGTGTGTGTGTGTGTGTGTGCAATGTTTTCAACATCAGGTAAGGTTCAAAAGTAAAATGCCCACATCCTGCGCACAATGGAACGTAGACAGAGATTATACTCCAATGTCATCCAGGAACCATGGTGAGCACTTTCATTAGATTTTTGTTATTTATCTTACCTTAGATTTACTAGTTTTATTACACCTCAATGAGCTAGTATCACCCTTGCTTTTGAGATAGAAAGACTGACTGGCTTGCCTAGTTCAGTGGCAGAGAGGAGACGTAAAGGTTGTAAGATTTGCTTTATCACGCTGTCTTTCCGAAGATAAATTGAAGGCCTCAAAAAGAAACTGGGGGACAAGCCCCGAGGAAAGCTCTGTCATCAGATAGCAAAGTTTCCAAAGAGAATGAAGAGCGGCCATAGAGGGACATCTGTGTCAAATCTAGCAAGAGGTGAATGGGCAGTAAATGGCCAGAGCGGGTAAGGAAGACCACCTGGAGCTGAGGTCAGCAATCCAGAAGGGCTCCCATCTGGGAGGACTGCAAATCTTCAGCAACTTGGCCAACTCACGCTCTCTAGGACTCCCACCAGGTGTTCCTTGTGTACAAAACATGGTCAATGAGGCAGCTACAGCAGAGAACAAAGGACTTGACACGTGTCTGCAACATACTACTTAGCAAATAGCTTTTTTGTTGTTTCTTGTTAAGCCAGTGGGGAGCAGACCAATCTGCCTCGCAAGAGAAGCGGTATCTGTGCTTTCATAGTTCAGGAGTATCCCAGGCCTTGAGTGAGGGAGGATGGGAATAAATTTGGCACAGGGCCAGGACAAGGTTACTGAAACAGAATGTGGCTCCAGAGTTTGACTAGAAGTGAGTAAGCTGAACAACCAAATTGGGGTTTCCTCCCTGTAAAAGTCAGTATGTTGTCCCACAAGATAGGGTGAACCTGACCTGTGTAGAGAGTCAAGTGCTGGCTTCAGGAGAGCAGGGTTTGAGAAGGAGGCATTCAGATGACTGAAAGGAAAAAACTCTGGGATATTTTCTCTCAAAAGATTTTAGAAAATAACTGGAAATTGTATTCATCTATATTAGTTTTACCAAATCTCAGCTTTTGCTAGTATCCCAGAAATAGTGTTGTGGTTCTTGCTATGAGTCATATTTTCCATGTAAATAAAAATTGATTCTTGTGGAAAAAGAACAACCTTCCTGCCAAACCTAGGTGAGTCACCCTGCTGTCTGGGTGGCTGTGTGAGCCGAATAGAATCTCTCAATGGAACGTGGAGGGTTTACCTGAGGAACAGGTCAAGATATGTTCCCCAGATATGTAGCTGTTACGACAATAACCACAGTCTACTCCCTGCCCACTTGATCTCACTCGTTCTATTTTTTATTTTTCTTATTTATTTTCAAATTCAAATGGCCTATATAATTTTGGCTTGGTTTCTCCCACTGGAATATAAGCATCTTGAAGGCCGCAATCTTTGTTATTCTATTCACTTCTTACAGGGGTCCTCGAACTGCTACCTGCAGGCCACATGAGGCAGTGTGATTGTATTTGGTCCCGTTTTATTTTTTTACTTCAAAATAAGATATGTGCAGTGGGCATAGGAATTTGGTCATAGTCTTTTTTTTTTTTTTTAAACTATAGTCCGGCCCTCCAATGGTCTGAGGAACAGTGAACTGGTCCCCTGTTTAAAAAGTTTGAGGACCCCTGGCTTTAGCACATAGGAGAATGCCTGGCATGGGATAGGCACTCAGGGAGGTCCGGGTGACAGGACAAATGATATAATAGTGTATGTCACTTCGGCCTAGGTTTTTGCTCTAACTTCAGGGTTTTGCTCCAATTCCAGAGTCCTCTCTGACTCTGACCTTGTTTATTTAAACTCTTTTTAAATTTTGAATTAATCTCAGACTTAAAGAAAAGTTGCAAAAGGATTGCTGCCTATCCTCATATTCCCCCAATGTTAACATTTGACCATTTTTTGCCCTATTTTCTCTCTTTGTACCCCATGTGTGCACATGTGCACTTATGTACTAACTTCAGCAACACTTCAGGGCAAGTTGCAGACATACTGCTCCTTGAGTGCTAAATATTTCTGTGTCTATTTCCTAAATTTAAGAATATAACCATAGTGTAATTATCAAAATCATGAAGTTAACATTGATACAGTGTTATTTCTAATATTCTAACCTTGTTCAAATTTCACCTATCTGATCTATGCAGAATTTATATTTTCATTTCCGAGATCCAGGACCATAAATTACCTATAATTATCATAGCTGTTTCATCTATTTTGATCTGAAACAGTCTCTCATACATTCTTTATTGTTCATCTTTTTAACATTTTTGAAGCATGCAATTATTTTGTAGTGGCCCTCAACTTGGACTTGTCTGATGCATACTCCTGATTAGATTCAATTTATGCATTTTTGGCAAAAATATCTTATAAGCAATGTTGTATACTGCTCATTGCATCATATCAAGAGCCATATGATGTCTGCCTGTCCCCTGTGACGTTAACATTGATTACTTGGTTATAGTGATATGTACCAGGTTTCAGCACTACAATATTCTGATTTATCCCCTTGTTATTAGAACCTGGAGGAGAGATACTGTGAGACTCCCTCATTAGAATAGACTCCCCTATTAAATAGAAAAATATCCTATTTTTCACATTACTTTGATTCTTGTTTTTGGGAGGATTTTCATTCTTTCTCTCTATACGTATGAATCTTCTGAGACGGTTTCAACAGAAAGCTGTTTTCTCGATATCTGAACTTAGTGAACTGAGAATAAATTGCCTCTTGACTCATCATTTATATAAATCTAGTCGACCCTCCTTCTCACCTTGCCCATACTTACAAGGTTACAGTTGAAACAACTGGATTACATCCTAGAATAAAGTGACATGCACAAGGGTGCAAATTTCAAGAGTATTATTCATGATACCAGATAATTGAGTCCAGCAGATGCAAATAATTTTGTTTGGATAAAAATATTGCCTTTATTCCTGGGTAAATATTAAATAAAATTCTGAATTTAAATGATATTTTTGGACACAAAATTGTTGAAAAGAGATGAATCAACCTAAAGAGTTTTAAATTACATTCCCAAACTTTCTCCTTTTCTCACTATTGCCCTGGTCTGACCATCTAAGAAGGGAAGTATCATTTTTTATAATTATTTTTGCATGAGAGGAAACATAGGTACATGTGCTGTGTGATGGTAGAAAGCCATTTGCCAATCAAATATTGAAAGATGTGGAGAGGTCACTGCTGGGAGTAAAATCTGACCTTCTCATGGGAGTAGCTGCACTGACAAATCTAATCACACCAGGTATTTCTTCATCTTAAATGTTTTTTGGGGGGTTTTTTTGGAGACAAAATCTACTTTGTCACCCTCTGTAGAGTGCTGTAGTGTCACAGCTCGTAGCAACCTCAAACTCTTGGGCTCAAGCAACCCTCCTGCTTCAGCCTCCTAAGTAGATGGGACTACAGGTGCCCATCATAACACCTGGCTAGTTTTTTTGGTTTTTAGTACAGACAGGGGTCTTTCTCTTACTCAGGCTGATCTAGAACTCCTGAGCTCAAGCAACCTCCCACCTCAGCCTCCCAGAGTGCTAACATTGCAGGCATGAGCTACCATACTCAGCCTGTTTTTAATTTAAAAATTAAAATGTATATTAAAGTTGCCCATCCTTGGCCAGACATTAAGCTAAATCAGGCAAAAATTAACGTTTGTAGCTTACTGATTGGAATTCTCTCCATGATTTTTGCAGAATTGTCACTTTTTATTGCCTTGACTCTGTAACTTACCACAGAGCGTCACGATATTTTTCTGTGCCTTGGTTTCCTCACAATTAAAATGAGAGTGTTAATAACAGCAATTACATCATGAATTTAGAGTGAGGAATTAATGAGTTCATGTGTATAATGCTCTTAACAAAGTGCCTAGAACTGAGTAAATGTGATGTATAGACCAGTCAGTACAATTATTATTTAAGTTAGGGCATCAGAGTTTACCAAGGCCAACTCCCTGACTTAATTTCAGTAAGACTGCACATAGATTTATGGCTATGATATATTACACAGTAAGGATACAAAGGAAAATCAGCCATAGGAAAAGCACTGTGGTTAAAGTCCAGAGGAAAGCAAACTTCCGAAAGTCCTCTCCCAGGAGACTGACACAGGATATACTTAATTCTCCCAGAGATGAGCTGTGACAACACATGCAAAGTATTGGCTACCAGGGAAACTTATTAGAGACTCAGTGCCCAGGGGTTTTAATGGGGGTTTATCAGAAAGGCACCTTCTGCCTCGTCTATACAAAAATTTCAAACTCCAAGAAGGAAAGTGTGTGTTAAACACAAACTGTTCTGTTTGCATGAACCATTTAAGCACAGTGAGCCACTCACATCAGTTAAGGTATTAAAACTCTCCTGAAAACCAAGTTCCCAGCTGCCAGCCAAGGGCCAACCTTATAAATAGGCTTTTCTAAGGATAACAACCCTGCTGGGTTAATTCTTTTCTGTATAGTTAGATATTGCTGTCATACTGCTCTTCATAAGGATTCTTGCTGAACACTTAACTGGCCACTTCCCGGTAGAAAGCATAAATCAAATTGATATCCACCCGTATCAGTTGCACGCTACCAGGTGTTACTTTTAGAAATTGCATTCATGCAGAATATTTTTCATGTGCAGCAGAAGTGAGGCAATAGAATGACTACCTTTTGCATTAACAGCATAAGGCATCTTTAGGAAAATGTAAGCTAGTTATATGTAGCTTGATTTTAATTTTTTAATCCATCGCTTTTACATATAAGGTCTGATAAGTTTATGAACTCACCCTAGAAAAAGTGCTGCATACCTAGTTGCTGAATATCCCTACAATCAACTTCTAAGTACTCCCCTTGGGAAGCTATGTATGTACTAACATCTCTGCCTCATCTACCCTTAGAAACAATTTTGAAACTCTTTTTCTGGAATAGCCATAAAAACTTTTGTTGTATTATCCTTGATGTCCTGAATGTCAACAAAATGTCTTCCTTTCAATATTTCTTTTATCTTGAAGTAAGGAAAAAAGTCATTGGGAGGCCAAATCAGTTGTGTAAGAAAGGTGTTCCAATACAGTTATATTTGTTTACTGGCTAAAAACTCCTACACAGATAGTGCAGTATGAACTGGTGCATTGTTGTGATGCAAGAGCCATGAGTTGTTGGGCAAGATTTTTAGTTAAAGTTTTTCTGACTTTTTTCTTTATTGATATTTACTTGGCCTGCCATGCTTCTCACAGTCAGCTGATGATTTTGACACACAATTTGACAATTTTTTTGCAATGTTTTCATCAGTTTTGCTTGTTAGTGGTTGCTCTGACCTCTCTTCATCAGTGACACTTTCTCTTCCCTTAGAAAAATGTTTAATCCATTTGTACACAGCCATTTTCCTAATTTCATTATCCTCATAAACTTGGACTAACATGTCCTTGATTTCATTTCCACTTTTGCCAAGTTTAACAAGAAATTTCATGTTTGTTTGCTACTGTAATTCAAGCTCTGACATTCTTGTGATAGCACACAGAACAAGCAACAATAATTAACTCTACTCAATGAGACACTGCCACATGCCAACATGAACACAGCTGTGAGACACTGATATACCAAGGTTATAGGAAATCTTACTGAGTTGTTTGTACAGTGCTGCCCATGTAAGTGCACAATGGCAAGTTCACCAACTTAATTGTCAGACTTCATATTCAATTTTCTAGTTATACTTCTACACCCAATTTAAAAACAGGCTCCATTTAGAATTATGAACAGCTAATTGTCAAGTGTGTTCAGACTAGAGTGGTAAGTAAGATAAGACTGCTAGTATCAATAATGTCAATGGAGATGCAATAACATAATGAGGAACGTGCAGAGGTAGAAAACTCAGGATCTATATTTAATAATGTGTAGGAATCTTACACACAAGCAGGCACCAACAATATTCAAAAAGCAAATTCAACTATTTCTTATATAGTGACACAATGAAGGAAGTATATGTCAATCCTTAACTCTAGGTGACACACATGGTCAAATCAGTTCATCCAACATTTGTCTGTCAAATATGGGCTAAAGACAATGAGTTTCTGACCTTGAGGGGCTTAAAATCACTAAGGGAAACACAGACATGAGATGAGATGTAGTATAACAAAAAATCCAGTAAAGTATAATAAAGATGCATGATAAAAATGCTATTGAAAAGGCTAGGCAGACAAGTTTCAACTTTAGATATTTTGTTTTGTGACCTTGAGCAAGTCATTTAATCTCTCCACATTTAAGTTTCCCTGTATGTGAAGCATTATAGAACTGTGCAAAAATTATAACATTTCAATTAAGAAAAATTTTGTTTTTAAAATTTATAAGAATGGTAGGAGTTGATTAGATAACTATGGTTTTTTTCATGTTTTTTGAAAACTAATATTAATATTCTAGAATGTTTTCAGTTGAGAAATTTTTCTCTGGGAAATTGAGATATTAAAAATCATTTCCTTACCCTTAGAATCACTCTAAAATTAGTATGATCAGTATATGTTGTGGTAGAGGTCAAAGGCAAGATTGATAAAGACTGTGATTTCTTTTCTACTAAAATATATTTTTGAAGTAAAAACTCTTTTATAACTAACTCTTCCTTCCCAGCTTTATTCAAAACTGCTGGAATATCTGGTTGGTTTCTGACTATAACAGACAAGATAGTGCCACCAAGATAAAGTAAAGAGCCCTTAAATTGTTAACTTCACATTTCATTGGAAAATTACTGAATCATTAGTATAGAGTTTAACACAGAAGCTCCGAAACATCTCACACAGCATTTGAAGACTTAACAAAGTATCCTGGCTGGACAGAATTTTTTGCCATGTAGGTTAAGACATCACAAGATGCTTAGAAAGCTCAAGGTAAGGCTGAGAGAATTGATGAATGGATAGTAATTAGGTGTAAAGAAAGTGTGCAGCCTAGCGAAAGGAGTTATTGCTTCTACTCTGGAACAGAAATGAAGAGCTGATTATTATACAACAAAAGATTATGCTTACTATAAAGTAAAGCTGAATCAACTCTATATCCTGAATCTACCAACAAACACATGAGCTAGATTGTAATAAAGGGTACCTTTTAAAAAGCCATGTAGTAGTATAGAGTCAGGGATCGAATCCCTGGGCATTGCAACTTGAATTCCTTTCTAACTACGATAGCAAAGCTATCAAGGAGATGAAAAATAGAGCATCAGAGGTTAACCGAATCATTGCCAGAAAAAAGAAGACTGCAGATGATGATTTTGCACTATAGATGTTATCCCTAAGGTCTAATTCATCTCTAAATTCCTATGAAATGCTAATTTTGAGAATCCATAAAATTATGATTAAAATAGGAAATCACTTTATGGAATATGTAAGTAAGAGCCTAGTGCAGAAGTTACCAAGGGAGGTGATTTTAAACTAGAAAAAAAATCATCAGGATCACCTCTTTCCATTATTTTCCTTTGCTTTTTTTTTTTTCAATAAAGACTTGTTATTTACTTGTCCCTTCTTTAGTCCCCACATCTCTTTTTAAAAGGTTGTTGTGGAATTGAAGCATTTTTAGAAAATCAAAAAGCATGCCTTCATGGTGGCATTTGTTGAAAAATAACGTCAAAAACCATACAACTCTTTATATCCTCTTATTTCAAATCTCATTTCCTAATCTATCAGCTGAGGAGAAACACCATGGAAGCTACTCCTCAACTGTGAAGTTCTATCAACATTTTTCATGATTCTTTGCATGTTTCATGATGTTCAATCTTCAAGGATGTCCTCAAGACCAATTTAAATAAATGAAATGAATTGTAGCATATTCCAGACTAACTTGGGTCTGGATAACTGTTGTTTTCAATTACCTCTACTGTTGAAAAGAGAGTTTAGGGGAAGGGATTCAGAATTTTGAAATGTAATGTCAATAATAATAATAATAATAATAATGAAATTTAGTTAAGATAGCTCCCTGTCCATTAAATTAATAAACTTCTTAGATCTGCTGCCTAAGATCTATCCTCGTCAGCCAAACCCAGCTAAGTCTCATCAGGTATTTATGACCACATAGATAATACATTCATGGAAGACATTATCTTCGACATCATGAGGAATTACCCAATAATACATTTAAACTGTCTTTCCAGATTGGAATTTTATATGTTCTACATCTTCATTCCTCTGTTCCTCCATTCCTCCAATACTTAGCTCAACATCGTGTATCCCCCAAAATATATGAATAATTTTCTCAGATAAGACAGGAAATCTTTGTTATAGTGGTGGTTGTTATGTCTCTGTAGGTCTTAAGGCAAGGAAGAGAATAATCAAAGTTTCAAAAATAACATGCATCTCTCTGTCTTTTTCATAAAACACTGCCATCCAAGTTGATTCAGTAACCACAAATTTTATCACTAATACTTCTTGACTCCAGGATAAAGTTGGAAGCTTTGTAGCACCTCATTCAGCCTACCTTTATGGTGACACCTCTCTCTCCTCTTCCCATATGTCTCCTGGTAACTGTTCAGATTACAAGTCACAATGTGATCTGAAATTTTACAGGAAAGAATTCGTATGATTTTTGTGGGTTGAGACAAGTTGAGAATACATCTGTAAAAGGATATAATTTGCCTACAACAGGTGCTAAAAGAAGAGACACAGAAGCAGCGCTGTACTTAAAAAATAGTATGCACACTCAGGTGAGAAGATCATGGACAAATGTGGGTGTTTCTCCTGAAAATTAACCTTAGACAGTAAACATGAGGTGGGCACTGGGCAGGAAGAGGGAAGACTTCCCTTGCTCAGTGATATTTGATAACTAAAATAACATTACTTGCAGTCCCACCCCCCACCCCCCAAAAAAGAAATCTGAATTTTAAGGAAGACATTTGCTTTAGACTTTTAAAGTCTAAGAAAAAAATCTAAAAAAATTGCTGTTTATTATTTTCTATTCAGTATTGTTTCTATAGCATGGTAAATATTTTCAAAGCTAGAAATTTCATACAGGCTTTCCATTTTTTAGCATGTTTCCAATTTTCAAAATCTTGAAAGGAGTGTTAAATGGCTAAGCATACACGCTAAATTCTCCAGTCTCACAAACCAAAGATCTTAGATCTACATCTTAATCCATCTGTATTTACTTCCTTCCATGATAAAAGGACAAAGTCCATTTCTTCTTTCACGAGGTTGCTACTTATAACTGCACTATATTCTACAAGCTTTCCCTTCTCCTTGGGCACTGGGGTCATCAATTGTTCTTCCTTTGTCATTTGCTTTTCAACTATTTATGCCACTAAGTCATACACTTCCGTAGGTAAACATACTTTTCTTCACAAATAGGCAAAAAAAAAAAAAAAAAAAAATGCAGCCAGAACTCCTTGACAACTAAGGAGCATCCAACAGCAGACCACACATGCATTGCAAGGGCACATGGAACATTCTTTAGATTAGATAATATGCTAGGCCACAAAACAAGTCTCATTAAATACAAAAAGACTGAGATCATACAGGGTATCTTCTCTAAGCACAATGGAATAAAGTCAGAAAACAATAACAGAAGGATAACAAATGTGTGACAATTAACCAATACACTTGTAAATAATAAATGGATCAAAGAATAAAATAAAAGGGAAATTAGAAAATACACTGAGAAGGCTGAAAATGAAACACAAAACATACCAAAGATTGAAAGCTTTCTCCCTAAGATTGGTAATAACACCAGGACGTCCACCCTCACAATTTTTATTCAACATTGTACTAGAGCAGTGTTTTTCAACCTTTTTAATCTCATGCAACACTCAAACCTGTAGTTAAATTTCCATGGCACACTTAAATTATGTTGATTAAAATAATGAGTGAAGAAAAGAACATGCCTACTGTGCTTTGAACTTCTTTCAAAATAATTTAATTAATTAATGAATCCTTAAATTTTTTCATGGCACACCCAAGATCCTCTCACAGCACACCATTTGAAAATCTCTGTACTATTTATTGTGATGGATGTGTGACTTAGTTCAATGTAAGCATTTCACATTGTATATCAAAGCAGTACCCTGAACCCCATAAATGCGTCAATGTACAAAGTTATGATTTAATAAAAAATAATTAAAAAAAAAAAAAGAAAATCTCTGTATTGGAGGTTCCAGCCAGGGCAAGTCGGAAAAAATAAATAAATAAAGGCATTCATATTGGAAAGAAAGATTAATGGTAGTTACTAATTAGTAGTTCTTTCTTTATATTTGTTTTGTTTTATGTTGTTTTTACTCATCATTATGTTTAGAAGACTCTTGCATAGTGATATTTAGAGATATCATTCATTCACTTTCCCTGCAATACAATGAAAATAAATATCATTTTATTTATCCATTTTAGTGTTGGCTAACATTACTGATTGTTTCTCATTATTTGCATTACAGAACAATGTTGCTGTAAACATTAATTATTACACAGAGAACCTTTGCAAAAGATTTGTTAGGGAATTTAGGTAAGAGTTACATTGCTAAGTCATAGGTGTGCACATCATCAAACTTGGAAGGTAATAGAAAATTGGTTTTCAAAATTTGCTGAGTAATTATATTTCTTTTAGCAGTGTTTTATGAAAAGATAATGTCATGACGTATGCCAATCAGGAGGGTGTGAAAAGTTGTTTTAATTTGCATTTTATTTTTTTCCTAATAAGGTTTAGCATTTTTTTTATATTTCTTCTTCTGTGGAATGCATATATCTTTGACAATGATGCTATTTACTGGTATTTTCTTACTGATGGAAGCATAGGTATTTTTACATGTTCATTAATACTAATATTTTGCCAGTTATATCTATCAGAAATATTATCTTCCAACATATTACCTTTTTTCTTATTTTCAGATGTTTTAGTTCAGATTTCTTAAAGTTTTAATATTTTTATTTATTTATTTTTATTGTTAAATCATAGCTGTGTACATTAGTGCAATCGCCTGTACCCATTCTAAGATGCACCATAGATGTGGCCCCACCCATTATCTCTTTTTCTATTTGGTTTGTGCTTTTGTCTGCCTGAAGAAAATGTTCGTTACAATTCATGAAGATATCGTTTTACAAAAGTTTTCAAGTTTTTGCATTTCACGCTGAAAACCAGGCCATCTGAACTTGCTGCTGTTTATAGCAAGTAATGGGGATTCATTTCATTTTTTTCCATATAAATAACCTATTATTATCTAAATCTCATGGAGCAGTCCATCCTTCCCCAGCTGATCAAAGAGAGTTCTGATATAGTGTTTCAGGACTCCTAATTTTATTCCATTAATTTATTTGTCTATCCCTTGACTATTACCACATTTTTAAATTTGCTGTCCTTTTAAGTATGTCTTAATTCTACTTCTACCTAGTTCTTCCTTAAGAGAAGTTGGTTTTTTGACCTTCTAAATACATTCTAGAATAATTTGCCAAGTTCCATGAAAAATCCTTTTGGGATTTTGACTATTAAGTGTTAGCATCCTCTTGTTTATCGATAAGGGGGTCTCTCTGTTAATATAGGTCTTTCATATCTACAAATGATGTATTATAATTTTCTCCAAATAAGAGAAAAGCTATATTTCTAGATACCTTATTTTTCTGTTGCTAGTAAAAAATACCTTTTTAGTTACTTATTTTAGTTTGTTGTTACTGGTTTAAAAAAATACAATTAGCTTTGTGACTCATATCTGGAAAACGTGCAAATCTGTTTTCTAATATATATATACATACATATATAATACACACACATATGTTTTCTAGTAGATTATTATATTATCAGTGAATAATGACAGCTTGTTTTTTTTTCTTTTTAAATTCTTTTTCTTTTTTCTCTCATTAGTTGTATTTGTGCCCTCGGGCTGTCATGACAAATTACTACAAACTTGTCAATTTAAGACAATAGATATTTATTCATTCATTGGCCAGAAGGCTAGAAGTCTAAAATTAAGGTGTTAGCAAAACCATGCTTCCACCAAGGGCTCTAGGAGAGAATGCTTCATGTCTTCTTCCAGCTCTGGAGGCTCCCAATATTCACTGGTTAGTAAAGGTATCACTCCAATCTCCACCTCTGTCTTCACGTGGCCTGCTCTCTGTATTTCTCTGTGTCCAAATTACCTTCTCTTTCTCTAGTAAAAACATCAGTCATCATATTTTGGGTCCACCCTAAATCCAGAGTAATTTCATCTGAAAATCCTTAACTAATTATGTGTACAAAGACTCTGTTTCCAGATTAAGATCATGTTCTAAGGATCTAGCTAGACATGAACTTTGAGGGGGACATAAATTCAACCTGCTATATCAGTGATGCTATGAACACCAATATAAGGATTAGTAGACATACTTATTACTGACTTTTGAATGAATAATTTTAATAATTCACTATCAAAAATGATATTGTGCTAAAACTATTATAGATGTTCTTTATCAAGCCAAGGACCTTTTCTCTTTGATTCTGGCTTCCTGAAGAATTATTTTAAATAAGTTATGCTTATTAAATTTTATCAAATACTTTTTTGCTCTATTGAGAAAATAATATATACATATTTTCCCTTAATCTATTACTTAGTAAATTGCCATAATCAATTGTCCAATGTTGAACCAAATACATTTGCATTCCTATAATAAACTAAACTCAATTAGTTTATATTAGAACAAAAACAAATCTGGCACTGGACTTTATTTTTTCAAACAGTTTTATTTTTACTAAATGTTTGATATAGCTAAAAGCTTTGGTACATTTTGAAAAAATGTTAAATTATTAATTCAAATGTTTATTAATAATGATAATCAGATCCTTCTTTGTTCAATTTATCTTTGTTTTAGATATTCAATCTAACTTTTTTTTTTTTTTTTTTTGTATATACTCTCACTTAATCATCCTAGGTAGTGTGCTGTGCTGTCACACAGTTCACAGCAACCTCCAATTCCTGGGCTTAGGTGATTCTCTTGCCTCAGCCTCCCGAGTAGCTGGGACTACAGGTGCCCACCACAACACCTGGCTATTTTTTTTGTGCGGTTTGGCCGGGGCCAGGTTTGAACCCAACACCCTCAGTATATGGGGCCGGCACCCTACCCACTGAGCCAAAGGTGCTGCCCAACCTTTTGTTTTGTTGATCCTCTCTATTGTAGGTTTTCTTTTAAGTCTGTGTGTGTTTTTGTATTTCCTTTTTTCTATCTTCCTTGGATTTATTTTCTTCTTTTGTTTCCCATATAATTCTCTTTGATTTTGTCTCTTAAAGTTATAAATTACCCTATAAATTTAGCTTAACTGCATCCCACAAGTTTTGTTAATTAATTATTTATGACTTAGTTTTAGGAATTTTCTTTTTTCCACTAAGATTGATCAAGATGGTGCTTTTTTTTTTTTTTTTTTTTTTTTTTGTTAGTTCAAAAATAGTCAACTTCTAATCCAATTTAGTTATCTACTAACTTGAAGCCTAATCCTGGAGCAAATAAAAACTGAAGCTTTTCTCAAAGAATGCTAGTTTCAAGACACCAAATTGCTCATGGAGTTAGAAGAATGTTTGGAGATAAGTTAATGCAGAATTCTTCCAATTAGTTTTTGCAAACAGTCCAAAGACATTCTTTGAGAATTCAGATCCCTCAGTTTAGTAATCCCGAGGGCTGAAAAGAGTGAAAGTTCTGTACAAAGTTATCATCACAAGGCATAAGGCGGTATGTACATGCAGTCTGTTTCATAGCAGCCAATATTATGTTTATACTTCAGTAAAACAGTAACATCCATTCCATTGTTATTTTAGTTTTGTTGTTTTTTGAATGAATTTATTTCAAAAATCTCTTCATTAAGCATTATAAACAAA
Organism: Loris lydekkerianus; assembly: GCA_963574355.1. NCBI lineage: Eukaryota > Metazoa > Chordata > Mammalia > Primates > Lorisidae > Loris > Loris lydekkerianus. The sequence goes on from CAUYPK010023609.1 coordinate 39,272, forward strand.
GCATTAACTTTTATGTTTGATTAAATTTAGAAAATATAGTAGAAAATTAACATTAATTTAAGTCAACATAAGTAGTCATAAGAACGTTCGCCCTTTATACAGGGTGCATATACAAGGGAACTTCAAAAAGTTCATGGAAAAAATGGAATTAAAAGATAAAAATAAAAACTATAAATATTATTTCTTAACATAAACCCCCTCAAGTTCAAGACCCTTTGTAAACCATTTAGGCCACCCTAAAGAATTTAGGGTCCTGGAAATTCAACCATGTCAATGTAGTTTTTCTTACATTATTAACTGATGAAAAATGGGTGTCCTTTAAAAACTTTTTTTTCAAGAATAGGAAAGAAAGAGAACTCTGAAGGAGTCAAATTGAGACTTTAAGATAGATGCTCAGTGATTTCTCATTGAAATCTTTGTGAAATTACCATTGTTTAATGAGAAAAATGAGGAGAATTATCCTGGTGAAAGACTAGCTTGTGAAGCTTTCTCAGGTGCTCTTCTGATAAAGCTTTCAGTAACTTTCTCTAAATACTTTCATGATAAGAAGATATTATTCTTTGTTACTCCTGAAAGTTAACAAGAAAAATGCCTTGAAAATCCCAAAATACTATTGCCATGATTTTTGCTTATACTGAACATCCCAAATACTGTTGCCTCTTTTTCTTTGACCAGACCACTTCTACCTCTTGGTAGACATTGCTTTGATCGTGCCTTGTCTTGAGAATTGTACCGGTAAAGCCACATTATATCTCTTGTTATAAATTTTTGAAGAAATGTTTTAGGATCTCAAGCCCAATTGTTTAAAATTTCCATTGAAAGCTCTGGTCTTGTCTGGAGCGATTTAAGCACAATGGTTTTGGTGCCCATCAAGTGAAAAGTTTGTTAAATTTTAATATTTTAATCACAATTAAGATGTCTATGGTATTAGTTACTGGTGTTAATTGTTGGTCCTCTTCAATCAGGGCATTAACAAGGTAAATATTTTTCTCACAGATTTATGTTTGCCACAAAGGGCTTCATTTTCAATGTCATCTCACGCTCTCTTAAGACAAGTTATCCATTTGTAAACTGGTTATCTCTTTGAGATATTGTCCCCATAAACTTTTTGTAAACCATCAATGATTTAACCATTCTTTTACCCAAGCTTCACCATAAATTTGCTGTTTGTTTTTAATTTTAACAGATTCATGTTGCTCTAATTGGGGCTCTTTTCAAATTAATGTCTTATCCTCCTTATTGCCTCAAACTAGAACATTCCACAATCTTTTTGAAAACTCCACATCTCAAATTTGAGAATCACCTATCTAGTTAGCATTATAACATAGCATACCTTGTTGTAGAAATCTTCAAGTTCTTGATCAAATAAATCTGAGAAATGATGTTCTCTAAGAAAAACGCCCTTCAATTTTATTCCTTCCCTGCACATCTTGAGTCATTATCTTCTGAAATCTACATATCTTTTCCCAGCCTTTCTGAGGGTGTCATTCCTTAATATGAATCTTTTCCTGGAATCTTATTTCCTTCTTAATTCCTTCACTGTGGTAAAGCATGTTTCAGAAAATGGTTCATTGAGTTCAAAGTTGGCTGAGTCAGACTCTCTCTCATGTTCCTCTGGAGTCACATACCTAGAGAAAGCGATGCCAAGATTTTTTATATTGTCTCTGCAGCAGAGAGCTGGAAATCCATCTGTGTGTTTCCAGATTTCTCAGTTTTCGTCTTTCCTATCTGTTCAGCATTCTCATACACAGCCTTATACCAGAGTAAGCCATAATAGAAGAAAACAGTAGGAAAATGAGCCAGTTATGACAAAATCCATTATCTACCCTCCCAGGGAGAGGAAGGAGTAATCAAGATTGATTTTTGGACTTTACTACTTTGGGACTTTAGGCTATACTACAAGGTCATAGTGATCAAAACAGCATAGACAGTCTCAAAAACAGAGACATAGACATCTGGAATTGAATAGAAAATAAGGAAATGAAACTAATATCTTATAGCCACCTAATCATCAATAAACCAAATAAGGGAAAGACTCCCTATTCAATAAATGGTGCTAGAGAACTAGATATCCACATGTAAGAGACCGGACCTGCACCTTCCTCCACTCACAAAAATTAATTCAAGATGGATAAAAGACCTAAATTTAAGGAATGAAACAATAAACATCCTCAAAGAGAGCATGGGAAAAACAACTGATGATATCAGTCTGGGGAAAAACTTTATGAAGAAGACTTCTGTGGCAATTGCAACATCAACAAAAATAAACAATTGGGAACTAATGAAACTAAAAAGCTTCTGTACAGCTAAGGAGACAACAACCAAAACAAATAGACAACCTACACAATGGGAAAGGATAACTGCATATTTTGAATCAGACTAAAGCTTGATAACTAGGATCTACAGAGAACTCAAATTAATCCACTTGAAAAAAGCAAACAATCTCTTATATCAATGCACAAGAGAGATGAACAGAACCTTTTCTAATGAAGACAGACTAATAGCCAACAAACATATGAAAAAATGCTCATTGATTAGTTTAAAAAATGCTCATAATCCCTAATTATTAGAGAAATGCAAATCAAAACCACCCTGAGATATTACCTAACCCCAGTGAGAATGGCCCACATCACAAAATCTCAAAACTGCAGATGGTGGCATGGATGTGGAAAGAAGGGAACACTTTTGCACTACTGGTGGAACAGCAAACTAATACAATCTTTTTGAAAGGAAGTATGGACAACTCTCAAAGAACTCAAATTAGACCTCCCATTTGATCTTTCAATCCCATTACTGGGCATCTACCCAGAAGAAAAAAAAAACGTCCTTTTACCATAAGGACACTTGCACTAGACTGTTTATCACAGCTCAATTTACAATGGCCAAAATGTGGAAACAGCCTAAATGCCCACCAACCCAGGAATGGATTAACAAGCTGTGGTATATGTACACCATGGAAGACCATTCAGCCATTAAAAAAGATGGAGATTTTACATCTTTTGTATTAACCTGGATGGAAGTGGAACACATTATTCTTAGTAAAGCATCATAAGAATGGAGAAGCAAGAATACCATGCACTCAATTCTGATATGAGGACAATTAATGACCTAATACATCTTCAGAGGTGGGGGAAGGAGAGAGCAGAAAGAGGGAAGAAGAGAGGGGGATGAGGGTGTCATGGTGTGTGACACCCTTTTGGGGGAGGGACACAATTATAAGAGGGACTTTACCTAACAAATGCAATAATGTAACCTGGTTCTTTGTACCCTCAATGAATCCCCAACAATTAAAAAAAGAAAAAGATTTGTATTTCTCTGATGATTAAAGAAGACGAGAATTTTTTCATGTGTCTGTATACGTATTTGACTTAAAAAAAAGAAAAAAAAGAAAGAAAAAACGAAAAAGATTGATTTTTGACTAGTGAGTTACATTCAACCCAAAGTAATGTTTTATCTTTGATGAACACTTTCATAACATACACAATAATTTTGTCCAGGAATGATTTCAAGATTTCAGTTCTAACTCGATTTATTATCATCATCATCATCATCGTCATCATTATCATTTAAGAGATTGGATGTCTCACTATGTTTCCCAAGCCTGAGTGCAGTGGTTATTCTCAGGTGTGATTATTGTGGGCTATATTCTTGAACTTTTGGTCTCAACTGATCCTTTTAGCTCAGCCTCTTCAGTAGCTGAGAAATAGAATGCTACCGTGCCCTGCTTCTATCTTGACTTTTTAATGACACAAGGAGACCTTAAGAGATTATCATTATCCTGTTATAAATTTCCATGTTTGTTTGCTACTTTTCCTGCTCACTATTATATCCCAGTCTTTTCTCTTAGGTTTATTTTTCTTTTTCTTGAAGTATATCCTATAGAAATACCATCAGTGAGAATTTGTTGGTAGTAAACTCTTGTAATTTTTTTTGTCTTATGATATTCTTATTTTTATGCTTAAAAGAGTGTTCATTGCATATAAAATCCTAGCTTCTCAGCTAGTTTCTCTGAGTGCATTAAAGTTGTTATCATTGCACTGTCTTCTAACTTTCATTGGTGCTATTGAAGAGTTAGCTGTTGAAAAGTTATCATTTTTATATCATTCTTTTTTCTGTGATGATATTAAAGGTATTTTCTTTATTTTGATGAGCTTCAATTTTCTACTATGTGTCTAGGTTTGAATTTGTTTTGTGTTTACCGTTTGGGTTCTTTGGGATTCCTGAGTCTAAGGATTGTTGTCTTTAATAAATTCTGGATAATTCCTAGATATCATCTTTTAAAATATCACCTCTCTGCCATTTTCTTTATTATCACCTCTTGGAATTCTTATTTTTTACATATACATGTACATAACATAGGCATATATTATCATATATAAAAATATATTATATAAGCATAATACAAAAATGTATTTCTAAGTATACAGTATAAACATATACTTATTATATATGTATGCATTATAGACATTTGTAATAACCCTTCCACTGTATCATCGCTATCTTTTGACTTTCAATTATTTTTCTCTCTGTGCTGAATTCTAGAAAAGGATTTCAAATTGCTGTTTTAATTTATTAATTCTCTTGATGTCAAAACTGCAGTTTAATTTTATTGAGATCTTAATTCAGTTGTCAATTTTGTATTTACAGATTTTTTTTTTCAATTTATCCTAATCAATTTTGATATGCTCTTGACATATTTTAAAAATATTCTTTTTAAATTTCATGTCTCAGTCTTGGGTTTCTCAGAAAACTGAGGTTGAAATAAAGGGTTGCTTACAGCTAAAGTGATTTAGTCAAGTGTTTCCAAGAAACAGAAATAGGTTATTGTGAAAATGGAAACCAAGAAAACAGAAAAAATTTCAATGTCCAGTTGCTTTCTCAAGGTGGTCACTATTATGAAAAATCAGACTATGATCCCACCAGGACTATCTCAGTAGCTGTGTAGAGTAAGCTGTAAGATAATTTCCCTAAGGAATAATAGAAAGGGACATTAGTCCATGAGTTCCTATTTCTTTTCTTCTTCTTTTTTTTTTTTTCCCTAGAGTTCTTAATTCCCTATATTTAAGACTGAGCATGAAAGAGTGTTAGGCACTGGAGGCTATTAGGAGAAATAGCCTTTCCTGTTGTGTCCAAGAGAGTCTCTAAGCCTGTTAACATTACCACTTAGTTAAAAGGCTCATTTCCAGCAAGATTGAGATGGCTGAGGAAAGAGGGTGAGCAACACTCAGTAGAAAAGTCCTCTGTGCAGCCTGCTAGGTGAGAAATTTCTCTACCATGGATGCTTTCTGGTAGGTATTAACAAGAAACCCAAAGATTCTCACCCTTCGTACTCTCACATGGACTTAATCAACTACCTCTTACTCAAATCCTATTGTCTCCAATCTTCTGGTGTTGCTCCTTCCAAACCTCTGCTAAACCAGGTAAGCCATTTGCCACTGCCTAAGAGTCATTTGTAAACTCTGGCTGTTCTTCCTTCATACAGAGCAAATTGACAAATGCACTATTTACAGTTCTTCCCACAAGGGGAATTTATTTTTGCCACTGTCCTTCAGGCATTATAAACTAGGGATGTGGTCACACTGCAATGCACCAGCAGGCCACTGACAGCTGCTATCACTGTATCAGGCCAATCTACTTGTGAACCAAAACTGAACTTTCCACTCTCTGTCCACTGGTCTTGTGGAATGCCTCCCCCTTCATGAGGACACAGACATAAAAGGAAGGAGAGTCACTGATACAACAGAAACTGGTGACAAAGGAGACTGGTCATCACTTAGTATAACTTATTTGTGCTCTTTGAACCTTCTTGCTCCGAATCTTGAAAGTACAAATAATTTCTATTATGCAATGTGTAGTAACTTCACTTAGGTGACTTAAAGATTCAATGAATTAAATGAGATCCACTTCCTGTTTAGTTTTGATGAAATCTTCAGTGGGTATCACATAATTAGCTTCTGAGAGCAGGGACAGTAGTACATGAGAAGTTGCTTTCAAATAGTTAGTAGTCCTCTGCTACAGGGAGCACCTTTTTCTTCAGAAATATAGGGGTTCATGCTATGACTATTGGAGTTTACTAAAGGTCTCAAATACAATATTATCCACCACAGATATTCCCAGCACTATTATATCTGCTCTGTATTAAGATCTAATCAGCAAGACAACCTGCAGCCAACCTGGCCCTGCTGCCTTTTTCTTTTTCTTTTAGCCCCATTCAAATTCACCTGATAAATATAGGTCAGCACAATACTCCCAAAGACAGTGGCTAAAATCCAAACAGGATTTTATGTCGTGACTCTAAAATCCAAACAACTTCACCAAGGACTGCTGGCTAAAGTATTCAACAACCTGTTCGTTACTGGGAAGGAATTTCCTGACATAGTCCAGCACATTAAATACCTAAAAATTTCAGTGATGCGTCAGACCCTGGATCTCTGTGGCATACATCTGTCTTCTGGGCCATTCACCATATACATTTCCCTTCTTGATTGCCAGGTATAATCACAGGGTAGTGCTATTAATTTAGTGAGCTAGCACATTGTTCCTATGTCCATCAATATGAACAAGGTGTTTTTAACCTACATAGTGAATGGGAAAAGGAGAGTTATCACAACCTGGAACAAATTAATACCTACCACATCACAAAAGGAGTGAATGTGTTTCTATCTCCCCCATACAAAAACAAAGTGGCTTTGAGCCTCATTATGAATAAAGATTAAAAAGAGTACATTTTTCATATCTAACCTATAGACCAAGTGTCAGAAAATGAGTAATATTATGATGTATATTCTTTGTGATATTGTTTAAAATATATTAAGGATCAGAGAAGGTTATAATTTCAGGGTCTTCATTTTGCCCTTCTTAGCATAATGGCACTTAATGCAGAAGATAGGGAACAAATGTCAATTTCTCCAAGCAGCTAAGTATATCCTTTCCAAGTGTGTACTAGGAGCCAAAGAAATAGATACCAGGTGGCTTCTTAGTTCCATTGAACCAATGTGAGTAAACCACAAGCCTTTACTCTGGATAGGGAACCAGGATGCTCTTTTGAGTTTCCTAATATAGATGACAATTGAGAATCTCCTCAGTGCTCAGTTAATCTGGTAGCTGGCTGCAGGTGTATTCAGGGAAAGACTGTAAAAATATTTATTATATATACTTGTAGCAGTGTGTTACATTTCTTAATCAAGGGCACCCAGTCCCCCCTTCAATGAAGACTCTCTGAGTTAGAGAACTAGATGAGATCTAAAACCCGATGAAGGTTTCATTGTAGCAGCTGATGTCACCCTTCACTTTGCATATTCTCAATTTTCTTCTGGTTAAATGAGACCAGTACCACCTTACTTAGCTGCCCATCTCTGTAATCCTTAACAATACAGCAGGCTATCAGATATCACCAAAGATCCCTCCTAGTTAAGTCAACCATTTGTTACACTGGTCTTGCCAGCTATTATAGTAATTCTAGGAGGGAGACAGAATGGCTGACCAGAGACACCAGCTTCCAGACCATCTCAGAAAGAAGAAAAAGGATTTTGTGTTGTTTGTTTGTTTTTTGTGGTTTTTGGCCGAGGCTGGGTTTGAACCTGCCACCTCCAGCATATGGGGCTGGCGCCTTACTCCTCTGAGCCACAGGTGCTGTCCAAGAAGGAAACATTTTAGACTAAAAAGAAAAAACAAATTAAACAAACCATAAGTCGGGGTAATTCTGAGGGGAAAGTGCAGAACCTATAAGGGATTCCACTGGAAGAAGTTGCGGAGCAGAATAAGTAACTATACATCAGAAGAGGACAACCATGGAGAGGCTCAGAGTCACCCTAACACAGCAGGTGGAGGAGTTTGTTTCTCTCTTCTTCACATCTCTGGCAGTCAGCAGGCTCCAGAGCTGCTAGAGAGCTTTTCCACCCTCATTAGCTGAAAAGCTGCTGCTGCCAGTGAACTAGGAGCTTCTTGAGGTCAAAGCACCAGGATGACATCCCCCTTGCAGAACTTCCTGTCACCATAGACCTGAGGTGGCAAAGACCATATTGCTTCTCCATCTACCGTGTGCCTTTGCCTTCACCCACTCAGTTTTCATCTCACTCATTCTCTCAAACATTTCCTAACTCTGGCCCAGACTGTGGAAGCCATAGAGCCTGGACATTATTATTATTATTATTTTAATTTCAGAATGTTATAGGGGTCCTGGTATTGACTGTGTGACCTTGCACAGGCTTCTGTTCTCTATGCCTGAATTTATTCATCTGTAATAAAGAATGCCTGCCCAGAGCTATTGGTAGGGTGCCATGATGGAAAGGCTCCAGGTTACCCTCACACAAAGTTGACAATACATTGTATCTATTATGATTATAAATATATATAATTAGTGCATAAAACATATTTTTTAAAATTTTAAACTCATCTTTTTCATTGAGCTTGAATAATTAAATCACCAGCTGAAGAGTCACTGTTGGGACCTAGGTTCTAATGGGCTATAATTATAATCATTATCAGAGGCTGGCTAGAATTTCCTGTGCTGGCTGTCAAGTGAAAGGTAGACCTCCTGAGACCACCTTCTGAGTGCAGCCTTCAGCTCTGCCCTCACAGGAATCTTCCTTCTTGCCCATCCCACCCCCAGAACCTTAGTGCACTCACTTAAAGACTTTAGTGTATATGAGTTTGGAGATGGGGTAAACCATGTTGGCCACACATGGCCAGCATTACTCAGATTCCAAAGCTAGAAAAGGAGACAACAAAGAAAACTGCAGACCAACATCCCTTATGAATATAGACATAAAAATCCTCAATAAAATACCAGCAAACTAAATTTAACAGCATACCAATTAATAATAATAATTCACCATAATGAAGTGGGCTTCATTCTAGGAATGCAAGGATTGTTTTGACATACATGAATCAATAAATGTGATTCATCACATGGATAGAAGCTGACACAAAGACCATATGATCATCTCAATAGATGTAGAAAAACCATTTAACAAAATTCAGCATCCTTTCATGATAAAAATCCTCAAAAACTAGGCACAGAAGAAACATATCTAAAAATTACAAAAGCCATATATGACAAAACCACAGCCACCATCATACTGAATGAGGAAAAGTTCAAAGTATTCTCACTAAGAACTGGAATAAGAAAAGAAGGCTCATTGCACCACTGCTTTTCAACATAATGCTGGAAGTCCTAGCCAGAGCAATCAGGCAAGAGCAAGAAATAAGGGATATCCAAATCAAAAAAGAGGAGGTCAAACTATTGCTGTTTGCTGATAATGATCTTATAACCCCAAAGACACCACCAAGAGACTCCTAGAATTGATAAATATATTCAGCAAAGTCTCAGGTTACAAAATCAATGTACACTAATCAGTAGCATTCCTATATACTAATAATATTCAAGCTGAAGCTCAAATAGAAGACTCAATACAATTCACTGTAGCCACACAGAAAATAAAATACCTAAGAATATAATTAACCAAGGAGATGAAAGGTCTCTACAAAGAGAACTTTAGAAAACAGAGGAAAGAAATTGTAGGTGACATAAACAAATGGAAAAACATATCATTCTCATGGATCAACAGAATCAATGATGTTAGAATGGCTATGCTACCCAAAGTGATTTGCAAACTCAGTGCAATCCTCAACAAAATACCAATGTTACATGTCACCGATCTGGAAAAATAAACCTATGCTTCATTTGGAACCAGTAAAGTGCCATATAGCCAAAGCAATCTTAAGCAAAAAGAACAAGTGTGGAAGACATCACCAGACTTCAAACTATACTACAAAGCTATAGTAACAAAAACAGTATGGTACTGACATGAAAATAGAGGCATAGGTCAATGTCATAGAACAGGGAACCCAGATATAAAACTACTCACATACATCCAAATGATCTTTTACAAAGCAGACAATACACACACCAAGGAAAAGAATCTTTAATAAATGGCACTGGGAAAATTGGATAGCCACATGCAGAAGAATGAAACAGAATCCTTATCTGTCACCACTCACAAAAATTAATTGGAGATGGATAGAAGACTTAAATGTAAGGCATGAAATGTAAGGCATGAAAGAAGAAAATGTTAGAAAAACTCTTCTAGATATCAGCCTAGGCAAAGGATTTATGAAAATGATCCCATAACAATCACAGTAACAATAAATAAATAAATAAATAAATAAATAAATAAATAAATAAATAAGACTTTATTAAATTAAAATATGCTTCTGCATAGCTGAGGAAATAATCAATAGAACAAACAGACACTCTACAGAATGGGAAAAAGTATTTGCAAGCCACACATCAGATAAAGGATTAATATCCAAACTCTACAAATAACTCAAATCAGCAAGAATAAAGCAAACAACACCAAGAAAAAGTGTGCAAAAGACATAAACAGAAGCTTTCCAAAAGAAGGTAGACAAATAGCCAATAAACATATGGAAAAGTGCTCAGCATTACTAATCATCAGGGAAATGCAATGAGATATCACTTTACCCCAATTAGAATGGTTTTTATTAAAAGGTCCAAAACAATATGAAAGCTATGACCCAATTATAACCTAAGAATATGGGGATGGGGGAAAGGGAGGGGAGAGGGAAAGGTGGCTGGAGGGAGGGTAATTGGTGGGACCACATCTACGGTGCATCTTACAAGGGTACATGTGAAACTTACTAAATGTAGAATATAAATGTCTTAACACAATTAAAAAAAAAAAAAAGTCCAAGGGCAGTGCCTGTGGCTCAAAGGAGTAGAGTGATGGCCCCATATGCCAGAGGTGGAGGTTCAAACCCAGCCCTGGCCAAAAACTGCAAAAAACAAAAACAAAAACAAAAACAAAACAGTCCAAAACAGTAGATGCTGGTGTGGATACAGAGAGGAAGAAATGCTTATACACACTTGGTGAGACTGCAAATTAGTGTAACCTCTATTTAAAAGAGAATGGAGATTTCTCAAAAAACTAAAAGTACACCTACCATTTGATCTAGCAATCCCACTACTGGGTATCTACCAAAAGATAAAGCAGTCATTTTGTCAAAAAGACACCTGCACTTGTATGTATGTTGCAGCACAATTTGCAATTGCAAAGATTTGGGATCAACTCAAGTGCCCATCAATTCATGAGAAGATTAACAATAATATGGTATATGTACTATTCAACCAGGAAGAAGAATAAAGTCTTTGCAACAATTTAGATGAAATTGGAGGCAATCATCCTAAGTGAAGTAATAACATAAAATCAAACTCCATATTAAATCAAAAATAAGCAATGAGCACACATGTGTATATAGGGAAGTAAATATCAGTGGAAATCAAATAAATGATGGGGCTAAAGAGGCACGGGCAAAACTCTATCTAACAAGTACAATGAACACTATCTGGATGGTAGTGATATACAGATATAACTCTGAGTCAAGCATAACAATAGTGATCCAGTAACCAAAAACTTTTATACCCCTATAATATTTTGAAATAATAATAATGATAATAAATAGTAATTACTTCTTTCCTGCCTCTGTTGGTTGTCACAACCTGACCTCTGAATTTTGAATCATTATTGCTATTGTTACTAAAGGATCCAATATCACAACACCACATGTTCTCTCAACTCTATCCTAGAGAGGATAGTTACCACTTAGTTTCTCAAAATAGCTTCCCCTTCCCATTACACTTCTTATTAATTTGTTGAATTAGTCGAGGGAAATCTTTTGTACCTTCCCAAGGAATCCAGCTGGTGGGTACTCTGATCTCAGGTAACGAATCCATGCTATAATTATCATTTCCCTGAGACTTCTTACTATTCCTTAATACTGTGATAAAGCACCTCCTGTATTGCTACTTCATTTTCCTCAAGCTAGAGGTATGTCCATGTGTCAAAGACCCACTGAGCAGCACAAAGATCACTTGCCAGGACCTAAAGTACCAAGCTGTGGGAAAGTCCTCCCATGGCAATTAGTATTTCTCTAACCTACCACCCTCAAGCTCCATGTCCTGCTGGTTATGTCTTATTACATTGGGATGTATACTCTACTTCCCCCCAGAATGTGGGGTCACTATTTCTCTGCTTAAGCTATCCTGAGATTGGATCCTGCTTATCCACCTGGAGGCAAGGAGGACAGGGATCACTAGAACTTGAGGAAGACACATCCACTTGCGAAGCACCTGCCAAGTTCTTTAAGTAAAGAAAGTCAGGTTTAATTCAGAAGAATCTGTGGCTCAAGATTATCCCCTCATTCATTTCATAAATGTCCCTATGGCAGTTCTGAAGGAACCACTCTTTCTCTATTAGGGACCTGCTGCATTTAACATAATGTTTGGAAGTTGTGTATTACCTTTTATTTTCATTCTGGTAACCTTACAATTAAATCCTGGGTCTAGTTTTCTCACCTGTTCTATGACTGTATGAAATATAAGACCTTTTAAACATTGACATGCAGAACCCCTTACTTTCACAACACACCTTGAAAGGATGGCTGGTTAGCCTGAGTCTGCCATTTTCTCTTTCTTTTTTAAGGCTCCTAGAGCAGATAACTAAAGGCAGAAACCCCCACAATCCTTGTAATTATCTTAGCCCTTGTGCCTGTCAAGTGCCATTGCTATTGCATAAGCCTCCACTTGCTTTGTATCTTTACCTGCCAGTTAGAGTCCTAGTAATTATAATGCTACTGGGGGTTGTCCCCACACCCCTTTTCTCATTAATGATTGCTCCTGAATTTCATCTTGAGGGTCTGTTTTTAGGATCACTTGCAGTCCCAACTCTCTTAGCCTAGAGTCCTCTTCCACCACAGACAGTAGAGTCTGGTTCCCTTCTCTTGCTCAGAAAGCAGAATCTGAGACGCTGATTTGTATGCAGGCAGCTTATATTAGGAGAAGGGAAATTTGAAAGAAGAAACCAGTAAAAAGCATCAAGATGGTCACTGCTGTGGGCAGTTGGCATTTGATTTTCAGACCTTTTGAACAGCCACATAGAAAGTTCTTCAGGAATCCCATCAGAAGATAAAAATAGGAAACATGCATTTATTAGTGCCCATTCCTAACTGGCCAAAGTTTGCTCTCACACTTCATACATATGAAAACATGTGTGCACTGGCAACCCACAAGAAAGCAAGAGATACATAGTTCAGCTAAGGGGAGACATTCAAGTTTCACCAACTGAAAGCTGATGGAGTAAAATGCAGGCCAAGCCAGCGACAGGCAGGACGCAGGGCGGATCTGGCTCATTTTTGTAAACATTTTAAATGGACTTATTTTGTAATTTTAGTTTTAATGCTATTGTGTGAGCTTATAACTAGGAATTCTAAGGAGACACTTTCTTTTTCTTTTTTTTCTGCCCCTTTGCTAATAAGCAATGTAAAGACTGATAAGAATTATGATCCTTTTCTATTTTGAGCAGATTTTCCTAGTTGTTCACTAAAGGTGACACCGTTTGGGAGAACCAAATTTTGAGAAATCCCTGTCTTATCCTCCCGCCGTCTTCCACCCACATTCTGTCTCCTGAACTTACAACAGGTTGGCCCAGCTCTTAAGATGCTTTAAGAATATCTTAAATTCAGAACAGTTTCAATAGGAGAGATGTCAGTTCTTTGTAGGTCAAGTAGAATTTGGCTGTGAATCTGTCTGATCCGGGAATTTTTTGTGTTGGGAGATTTTATTACTCTTTAAATCTTGCTGATCATTGTTGGTCTGTTAAGGATTTCTTTTTTGTTTGTTTTTTGTTTAGCAGACCCTGGCTGGGTTCAAACCCTCTACCCCTGGTGAACAGGGCCGGCACTCTAAGCATTGAGCTATGGACACCCAGCCTGTTTAGGATTTCTGTTTCTTTCTGATTCTAGTTGGGAGGTTGTGTAGCAAGTCATCCATTTCTTCTAGGTTTTCTAGTTTGTGAGCATAGAGGTTTTCACAGTAACCCCAAAGATACTTTGTATTTCTGTGATATTGGTTCTAATGTCTCTGTATTCATTTCTGATTGAGTTTATTTGAGTCCTTTCTCTTCCGCTCCCCATTAATCTTGCCAGTGATCTATCAATTTGTTTCTTTTTACGGAACCAACTTTTTATTTTAACCCTTCGGGTCATTTTTGTGGCTTCCATTTTGTTTAGTTCTGCTCCGATCTTTGTCATTTCGTTGCTTCTGCTAGCTTTAGTCTTGTTTGCTCTCCTTTCCTAGTTCCTTGAAGTGTGACATTAGGTCATTAATTTGCGATCTTTGTGTCTTTTTGATGTAAGCATTTATAACTATAAACTTCTCTCAATAGCAATTGTATCCTGGAGATTTTAGAAGTTTGTGTTGTCTTTGTCATTTAATTAAAAAAAAATCCTTTGATTTCCATCCTGACTTTGTCATTGACCCTAGGATTCTTTAGCAGCAGTTTAGTCAATTTCCGTGTATCTGCGTAGTATTGAGAGTTACTCTTATAATTGGTTTCTACTTTATTGCACTGTAGCCTGAAAATATGTATGGTATGATTTAAATTTTTCTAAAATTGCTGACACTTGTTTTCTGGCCTGACATATGATCTATTTTGGAAAATGTCCCATGTGCTTATGAGAAGAATGCATATTCTGCAGCTTTTAGGTAGAATGTTCTGTAAATGTCTGTTAGGTCCTGGAGTCCCATTTAGGTCCTGATTTTTTGCCTTGATGATCTGTCTATTTCTGTCAGTGGAACGTCAAAGCTAGTCTTTATAATTCCACTGTTGATTTCTCAGAGTTGCTGTGTTTGGTGCATGTATATTTTGAATAGTTCTATCTTCTTGTTGAATTGGTCCCTTTATCATTTTATACAATTTTTGTCTTTTTATCATCATTCATGTAAAATCTATTATATTTGGTATGAGGATAACTACTCCTGCTTGCTATGGTTTCCATCACCGTAGGACCTCCACATGGCACCCACGGTTTGGGAACCAGTGGGACCCTGCTGTGACTTCTCTCTGGAACCGAGCTACTGTAGTTTCTAGTCAGCTCCTGGTATCAGACCAGAGGACTGCTGCAGTAGAGGGTCCCTGGAGCAGCTCTGGTTGCAGTGTTCACAGAGAAGAATGGAATCCAAGAGTTCTCTCCTCTGTACCTTCCCCACATATGGGTGCTCCCCAGGTACGTCTGATCCTGACTCACAAGTCACCCCACTTCACTCTCTTTTACTGTGGGTGCCTCCTGTCACCTCTCATGTCAATCCACAGCGCTCTCTCTTGGACTACCAATCTGATGATGAGTATCTACCAACCACGTTTGATCTTTCTATGAGAACAGCTTGTCCAGGCTGTTTTCAAGCCCACCATCTTGGCCCCTTCTCCCATGGAGAGTTTTTTTGTGAATAATTAACATAACATACTACCCAAATAGACATTTCTAGAACTTGAACTTCTTTACTTGAATATCTCAAAAAACTTTAAAGAGTTAATGTCTAAAACTGCACTGATCCCTTTTTCACCACAAACGTGCCCTCTTCCTGTATTATTTTTCCTAGTGTTAACCCCATTCACTCTAGAAGTAGATTGCAGAAGCCACAATATTGCTCTTTCTTTCCATCATATCACCACTTTTATCTCTCTCTTGAGCTGGCCCATATTCCATCTTCCACCAGCATGTCACTACTATTTTAATTCAAGTTCCTTAATATTCCTCTCCTGGACTATTAGCCTATGAGAATACCCCTGCTTGCTTTTGGTTTCCATTTATTTGCATGGAATCTCAACATGACACCAGCCACAGCCTCGGGATTTATACAGACACTGTATTTGTTCATTTACCTTCTGAACTATTGTCTGAGTTGTTATTATAAGTAACATTTCTAACATCCAATCTAATCATGACAATCACTTGTAATATCTTTGTTGCATTTTTCTTATTTATTTATTTATTTATTTATTAATGCAGTTTTTGGCCAGGGCTGGGTTTGAACCCACCACCTTTGGCATATGGAGCCAGCACCCTACTCCTTTGAGCCACAGGCACCGCCCTATCTTTGTTACATTTTTCTTACACAATAATTTTCATACAAATTAGGATAGTCTGTAAGATAATTTTTCACATAGCTACTAGCCTTGGATGCCACATACTCTTTAGTATGCCTGAAATGCCCTTCTCCCAATCCCCTTGTCTACCTTGAGTACTCTTGATCATCCTTTGATTCCTTCCCCTATGGCTTCAGTAGTTGTCTGTTCCTCTGGGCTTTCATAACAGTTTCAGCATATCTCAGTGTTAGAGGGGTTTTCCACTGTCTGTCTCTCCCACAAATGTATAAGCACCTTTGTATTTTATACCCCAAGTAGGTAGCATAAGCTTTGAATTATGATATATCAAATAATTTTTGTTAAATGAATACATCAATGAAAGAATGAATAGGTTTTACATTTCCTCTGAGATCTAATGCTAAACAAAATTGGACGTTGTTACTATTAAAAAGGAAGAAGTAAATGATACAAGTTTATCTAAAACAAAAGATAAATGAAAAATACTAAAACTACCTCTTTATATCCCGTACATTCAATTTTTATTCAAATTTGTTTTCTACTATTTTTAGTCTTTCATTTAAATTTAATCACATTACATTTTTATTATAAAAAGACTATCAGGTGATAGCATTTGTTTCTTGAAAATTATTATCTAATGTATTTTTGCAGAAATTACAGTTTATACTACCTAATAGAAACCCTCTTTGAGGAGAATGTTTTCACATTAATGTAAGTTTAAATTGTTTTACATGGAGAAATGGCAAGCAATAATGTTCTAGTGCTGCTTTAATGTATCACAACATTAAATTTTTCACTCTGATTTCACAATGCAACTTACAAATATGTAAAAAAGAAATATTTTAAGTGATCTTTGTATTAAAAGAATGTCAAAGTGTTTATATTTTGTAATAAGGATAATGAGATTAAGCAATAATAAAAATATATGGGGTACTAAAACTGGTGTATAGGTTCAGAAGAATAAAGAAGATAAAGGGATGTGGAATTCACATACTACAGTGTTCAGGATTACTACAGAGGCAAACAGAAGATAAAAATACCCAGGGGTAGGAAATGAGTCATATGATCCAATCTCATAACTTGACCTTAAAAGCTATAACCATACCTCTCACAAAGGTTGCTTTCCAGGTAACATATATTGCACACACATATATACACATGTATATTTAATATGCAAGACAACATTATGTTGAGAAACCTGTTCTTGCACAATGTAGTACTGCTGGAATTTCATTTGTGAACATGAAGGTCAAGCACCCCCATTCCAACACTTTCTTTCTTTTATTGCTCTATATTTTTCCAAAGCATTTTTACCATCCAACATGCTATATTGTTTCCTCATGTATTTCCTTTAATGATCTCTCCTTCATCTTGAATTTAAGCTCCAAGAGCTTACAAAGTAGATTTTCAATTAGTATTTGTTGAATAAATGGATATTTTTATCTCAGTCTGTAGTCTACGCTTACCGTTTAACTACATTACTCTCTGAAGCATTGCCCATCATTCTGCTAACATGAGAACAGTGAAAGAAAATTTATACAGATAAATAAAATATATTGTATACAACTACATAAACACACGGTGATATATGATATATGAGATTAGTGTCTATATATAATTATATGAATATGTTAGGTATTATCAGATGTTTAACTTACACCATTATCTAGAATGAAATGAACACAATTTATCCCTCATATTTTTAAACAAAAAGAAATAATGACTATAGTAAAAGCAGTTGACTTGGCACATATTGGTAGGTGCTGATGAAATCACCACTTACTTCTGATACACTTAACTATCAATTTCAAAAGGGCAGGATGAAAGGCCTCACACAGCACCTTACATTTAGGAAACTTACTGAAATTGATATCCATTTACTTGGAGGAATTACATTAACTGTATTATAAAAGGGATTGCAGAATTATGTTAAGAATTATTTCCAACTGCTTACTCTTAATTGATTCTATATTAGAAATAGAAAATAAAGAGGACAGAAACACCATCCAACATTTTACCAATTAGACTACACTACCCAGGAGAAAATTAAAACACTCATTTATTTTATGTTTCTTATCCATTATAAGTAGTATTACCATTTGGACATTCAAACCATCAACCTTTATATTTAACAGAAGAAACAAAGCTTTTTGGAAGCTCTTATGACAAATCAAAATCCTAAGTTAATTTTTAGTGTAGCTGGGACTTTGAGTCCATGCCACCATGCCCTGGCAATTTTTCTATTTTTAGTGGAATAGGGACCTCCAATTCTTTCTTCTCAAAGATGAATGTATACTCTTGCCTACACAACATTCCCACATCGATACCTAGTAACCATTTTACATTATTATGACCTAAACTGAATACTTAACTTTTATGGCCTAAATGGAATAGTCTCCCTCATCCTCTGTAGAGCTTTTACCAGGTCATCCTTCTCCTGCATATGGTGTCACCAGGAGCTCAGCCTATTTGTATATATCCTTGATTCCTCTTTTTTCTTTAAAACTCCACTTCTAATTCATCACTAACTTCCTAGATCTACGTACACAAAATATTCTGAATCTTTTTTTTTTTTTTTTTTTTTTACCAACTCTACCACCTCAACTCCAATTCAAGTTACCAAAGTTTGTCCCCTGCATGACTGACACAGCCTTCTAAATGTCTTCCTTTTCACTCTCCAATTTTACACACAGATGTCAATGTTAACTTTCCAAAGTGTAAATTGGATTGTCTCTCCCCTATTTAAAATCATTTAACAAATGCTTAATAAACTTAGAATAAAATCAGAATCCCTTATCATGACATAAGATCCTGCACGACCTGGGTTCTGCTTCACCATGTTATTCTTTACTCTAACCACAGTAGATTTTGGTCTTTCCCTTTGAATCTCTAAGCTTCTTGCCTTCTCAGTGACCTTACTTTTCTTTATGGCTGCTCTATTCCCCTCCCTCAGATCTTTCTAGGACTGTCGTCTTTTCAACATTCAGACTTCAGCGTCAAGGTCACCTCTTCAAAATAGTCTACTGTGAGTCTCCCGCTAAAGAATCTCCCTTTCTACTTACATCCTATTAACATTTTTTTTTCACATGGAAGAGATCTCCATCTAAAATCATCTTTTTTGTGTGTACTCGTTGTTTATCTCTTTACACTAGAATATAAGTTTGAGGGCAGGGACTTTTTGGTCTCATTTATTAATGAACTTTGCAGCCCAGAACAATGCATAGCACCAAGCAGATGTTCAACAAATATTTGTTGACTGGCTGATCGTGAACACCCTCATAAGTTACCAGGTAAGCCAATCATTTAATCTCATTTACTTTGAGGGTAACTTTTTTCTGCTTAATCATCATGTAAGAGTCCTAGGAAGCTTAACAGATAGTAACAGAAAGAATTTTTCAGCCTTCAGTGAACACTGGTATGGTAGCCAGACTAGGAGACAGTCTCCAGTGAGCCTCATCTTCTGGCATTCATACCTTTTTGTAGTCTCCTCCTTCACTGTATCAGAGATAGTCTGTATGATCAACAGAATAGGGCAGAAGTGACATTGTATAACCCCTAAGGCAAGTCTCAAAAAAATCACCACTTTCACTTTGGATCATTCACTCTATGGAAAGCCAGCCACTGCATCATGTAAATCTTTAAAAAGCCTTGATGGAGAGGTCTGTGTTAAGGAACTGAAGCCTCTGACCAACAGCCAGAAACTACTTATAGCCATGGGAATGAGCCATTTAGAAGTAGATTTTTCCAGCCATCAAGACTTTAGTTGACTGCAACTCTGGACTTCTGGGCTACTTCCTGATAAACCTTGACCCAGAACCATCCAACAGAGATGCTCCTGAATTTTTAATCAACAGCCATGATAGGACATGAATGCTTATTGTTATTTTATCTGGTAAGCTTTGAGATTATTTTAACACAGCAAGTCGGTAACTAATATAACTGAACTCTGCTGTTATGTTCATTGCCAAGTTCTTAAATTTCTCTAAAGGTCAGAAATAATATATGAAATAACAACTTTCTGCTGCTGCCATGCCTTTCTCCCCTGTTTGGCTCACTGCTCAATCTTTGCTGCAATCCGTATTCCTCAGTGAGCCTAGACGATTGCAATTAAGTAACAAGACAGGAGAGTCTTCTGGGTGTCTGATAATGCGCCCTTCAGCTCTATAACGCAATGCTACTCAGCCACAACTGCAAAGACTGGCTAGTTTCTTGGGAAGCAAGAAGAAAAAAATCACATTTAAAAAAGAATTGAATTTACCATATGTAAAATGGAAATAATAATAATACCTACTTTATAGGTGTTTTGAAAGGAACACATGAGAGAATGTACATAAAGCTCTTAGCATAATGACTGATCCATGGTTAGTGCTAAATAAATATTGGCTATTATTATTGACTTTCTTTTGTCCTGGCACCTTTTTATTTGAACAGGCTTTTAATTCACTAAAATAGATTAGTGCAAATAGTATATTATAAACTCCTAACACTACACAATAGCTGATGATTTATATGAGAGAAGTGTTTTCTAAAACCTGTTATCGTAAATTGAGAATAGACTTTTTAATACATACATATTCAGAGAAAAAATTAGGCAGGAAATTAACCAAAGGCTATGTTATCTAAATTATAATAAGAGATTGTCATCATTGAAAACTAGAGAGGGATGAGCAAGAGACTTAAAATGTAGTAAGAAAGTAAAAGCGGCGAGAGATTGACTTGAATGTCATTATCTTATTGCCTTTTGGAACTAAAAATGTATTGTTTCTCGTATAAAGCCAGGCACTGAAAACTATTTGGCAGCAAGGTTATTATTTCACATATAATTACATCTCATACAGAGGTACCTTGGCAGACATGTGGTAGCTAAATTGTCCATTTTCAAGTGGAAAAAAGAAATGCAGTTCTTTTTTTTCACTTACATCAGTCAAGACGATAGCCGCCCACAGGAAGAGATAAAGACTTATTTGACACTAGATCTATAACCAATGATTTTAGTTATCACTTGAAATTAGTGAGAATTTTGAAATAGGCTTAGGAAGTTTTGAAGAGCAATTTGGCATCACGGTGAAACAGATGAAATGCAAAATTTAAAAAAAAAAAAAAAAAAGGAAAGAAAAGAAAAGAGAAAATGTTATTTTAATTCTGTGACTATGTTTGGATTTAGGGATTTTTAAAATAGGATTGCTCATAGACAGATAATCTTTAAAAGTTCAGAGTATATTAATTTACCATTTTAAAATAAATTACACATTTGATTACATTATCCTCTCTCTAAACCAATTAGTTAAATTCCGAGTCAATGAATATACCAAAATATTATCCAGGGTGCCAACAACTAAGAGTATTATTTAGAAAAGCCAGGCAACTAAATTCTAACTCTTGAATATGCCTGTTCTAAATATTTATTAAATCATCAGAGGAGTTCTGGTAATTATAATTTTAGATAAGCATAGTCTCGGGTATCTATAGATGCAAGATGCAAGGTATCAACAGATGCAAGACCAAATTCTTATGTACTTGAAATACTGGAGAAAATGTTACCATCTAAATTCCTTTTAGCAAACACTCATATCTATATGAAAGAAATACTTATTTTAACTAAGGGATGCAGGGTAGTATTCCCAAGGTATGTTCAAATTACAAAAATGTGCCTGTACCTTGCCATGTATGAGATAAGAACGTGGTCTTTTCCACGTTGGAGACTGAGAGGAAAGAAAAGAAATGGAGATAGTGGGAAGAGAGGCTGGACCTAAGGAGATGGAAAGGGTTGTTCACCATGACAGGCCTCACAGCCTTTCAAAGTTCAGTGAGGTCTGCTGTACTCACAAAATGTTGAATGGATATGTGTGTGTGTGTGTGTGTGTGTGTGTGTGTGTGTGTATGCGCACCTGTATATGTGTGTGTGTGGATTGATAAAATATTTGATTGTCAGGGTAAGGGACCATGCAACAGGAAGAACCGGAAAAAAAAGACCCCAGGGAATTCTCAGGAATCACAGGGAAGGAAAGATTTAGACATTCTCAGGTCCTAGAACTGAGAGTTTCCTTTTCAAAGAACAGAGAGCCAGTAATCAACTACAACAGCCTGTTGCTTGGGAAATAGTTCCATCTTTGCATCCATGATCTTCCATTACTAAGCAAACAATTTTCATATTTGTTAGGCTTCTAATCTCACCTTCCAAGGATTCTAGCTTTTACTGTATAGCTGATATCATAAATATATAGTTGGCCACTGAAAAGATATGGTAGGAAAGAGAATTTTAGGAAGAACAGAAAAGACAATAAACAAGTAACTATAAGGACAAGCAAATACAGAGTGAGAATGTTGAGTAACATCCCTCTATGTCCAATAAGACACATTTTCCTTTGAAAAACCTTCAAATTCCCAACTGTTTACATTTTCAAGACCACTTTTATTCATACTTTCTATTACTGCAGATCAGTCTGATTTCTTATAAACAGTGTATAGTAAATACAACCTCTTTTCCTGATTCCAAAGGGTTGGGGTAGGTATATAAGTATACAGTATATAAATGTAGAAAATTTTACTGAAGATGTGGGGCAATATGAAGATTACATTTCAGAACCCCACAGCAAATTCCTCACCACATAATACTAAACATTCTTGGTGGCCAAGAATTTTCACCACCTGTATTTTAAGCAACCATCCTGACTCTTGCTCAGAGTGCCTTTCTCCACATCCCCTCCGCCTTTTCACCTACTCTTTGCTCTATTGCCCTTAAATTCATCTTCATTTCTTATATGTTGAATCATGGCTATCTTTTTTTCTTGGAGTTTTCCTTGATACCATACCCTAGAAACCTTATGTCACTCACCTACTCAGGGGCAGAATCGTGTTTTAGAGACATATTTTTTCCTCTCCTCTGTGTGCAACTTTCCTCAAGGGGCTGGCAAGTACCTGACAAACTTCCTTTAGCAAACTATTGGCTTTTGAGCATAATAAATGCTTGTCAAAGAGTTAACAAATTTGGGGACCAAATTCAGACAGAAGGCCATCTGAATTATAGTTATCTTTGCTTCTACTATAGTTTAACTTTCCTGCCTATGATAGGTTAATCATTCAATTTTTTTATGCCTCATTTTCCTCATCTGCAAAATGGCATTAGATAGTAACATGCTATGCATGTCTTAGAGCAGTGGTTCTCAACCTTCCTAATGCCACAGCCCTTTAATACAGTTCCTGTGGGTTGCAACCCGCAGGTTGAGAACCACTATCTTAGAAGTGTTCATGTATCTGAAGAAGTACATAATATACTGAAATTATATTGAGAGCCACAAACATTTGGGGATATTACTAATCTTTATCTTCCAGGCTGCAAATAAGACTGACATATGGAGTACTTAAGCACTTTGTCAGAATAGAAGTTCTGCTTTTATAAATACACATACACACAGAAAGAGATATCAGGAGAATGCTGTATACAACTGCATAAATCTGTAAATTATGACTAGTGCATTAGGGTAATTCTTGCGTCAGTCAAATGATCTACTTCTTTATTTCCCATCCTGCAAAACCATCTCTTCAGTAATGGTGACATTTTACTTCTGAGATGAAATTTTATCAGCCTAACATTACCTTCTCTTTAATTCTCCCTTGCTATGTCTTGTTAAATGCCTGAGAAGGACAAAACTGGGACACTAAAGGCCCATCATGAATTTATCTAGGTCTCGGGGATAAAAGGAAAGTTGGGGGTGGAGCCCATCCACAATTAATCACGGATGGTGATGTCTTTATTGGCTACTGACCTTACAATGAGTTGCATGAGTTATAAGAAGGTTCTCTGTTACCCCAATCCCTATTTTCTTGAAGGAGGATATAAATCACTTGAGCCTCATGAATTTCTCATATTTACAAAGTACACTTCCAAATTTTCCACAGAGGATGCTGTGCAACCACTTATTTTTCCAATTTAAAAAAAATAATTTTTCAGCTTGTTCAGATGTCACATAAGGAGGCCGATGATTGAGATGATCTGGCTCCGAGTGACCCGAGGATCCAAGGCGGATGTCAGCCAGAAGCCCAGAGAGAAGCGGATAGTTTCCATCATCCTCATTTTGAGGTTGTTTGCATTACTTCTTCCCTAACCTCACGCTCGGAGCAACAATCATGGTAGATTGCCTTATTCTGTTCCATTAAGAACTGAAGCATGTAATAAATCAAATTCCAGAGTGACATATCTTGCTTCAGTGGCATGATAAGTTGCTTCTTGGCTGAAATTCAGATGAAGAATATCTGGATATTGTAAATATACTTCTCTACATTTTTCTTGAAACTTAAAATTTAAGTAATATATGGTGCCTGGGAAGAGAGAGGGAATGGGTCCTTCAGAAATGTTGAAAACTTTCAGTGGCAAATACCATAGTGTGGATTTTAAATATATTTTTAAACATGTGTGTGTGTGTGTATAAGAATGCTCATGAGGAGAAAAGTAGTTTAAATAAAATCGCCCTTGCTCTTAAAGATTCTTCTTTTTCTGGGTACATATGCAAGACTTCTATACAATAATACACTGCACAAAATGCATCTTCTACCACGTGGGACAAATACGGTGACACTGAAGTAGAATTTCTTTCAAAAGAAATAATCCTGGTCTTTGTTTCATTAAGTCTTTGAAAAACCTATGTTGGCAAAGATGGTTTATTAGAGGAATATTTAACACAAGTTCAAAACTGCAAGCTACCAAAAGGAATCTAGTCACAGACTAACATGAGATTCACATTTTAAAAGACATAGATTTAAAACATTTACTCATTAAAGAGATATTCTTCAATATTTCTTATGCCTGATTGCTATTTTGCGGCACTCATGGGCACACCATATAGAATGTCATTTCTGCCCCTAGAGGTTCAGTCATTCATGGACAAGATAAAGACACCCTTCCATATATCTAGGATGCAGGGTATGCTAAGAGATGTGTGCATTATGATTAGAATAAACCATGCTGCAGCAACTCAGAGTGTCACCCTTTGTTTTAATAATCATGCAATGTTCATGACAGATCACAACATCTGACCCTGGCCTTGGGGAGGAATAGTAATTTGATATATAGAGATTGAGAAACACTTCAGGTAGAAATGAGAAAGAAGCCACAGAGACAGAAGTAGTAGTAGTACATTTAATGTATGCTTACTGTATACTAGGCATCACTGTGAGTATTCACATGTTTTCATTCATTTCATTTCCACTAAAGCCCCAGGAGGTGGACCTGTTATTGTTTTACCCCCATTCAACAGATGAGGAATGGAAGCCCAGAGTAGGTAAGCAATTTGCCTACATGAGTGAGTGTCAAGTTTGGTATTCAAACTTCAGGCTATTTTCAATGTTCAGTGGACCAATTGGATTTTGAGAGAAAAGAGGGATAAAACTAAACAGTACATACGGTGGAAGATCTCAGACAAAAAGGTCCCAGGGATTGTTTCTGAGCTGAGAAAACCAGAGTCTTTATAAAGACATCTGACATTGACATATATATTAGATTTGGAAGATAAGCTATGTAATCAAAGGGACTGGTTAAGAAGCTAGTGCGGTAATCTAAGATGTAGAAATGTGAACTTGTAATGGTGAAGAAAAAAATCCTAGAATGCAGTCCAATTTTCTTTCCTCAATTTACAATATTTACCTCCTGCCACCACCCCTGGTTTATCCAGACTTGAAGGAATGACAAGATAATCCAGCAAATAGTATATTTAGCCTTATTTTCTTAGTGAGTTAAGTCACTTCCTCAGAGTAAATTACAAACCTATGGAGATTATTACTTAATTGCATCAGGTAACAATACAACAGCTGTGCATGCCCAGTGGCCTGAAGGAATTAACACACCTTTGAAGAATTAACTAATATGCATGCAATAAAATCAAAACTTACTAACACACAAATACTCTGGGTAGATATTCCCAACTTTTGAGAATTCTCACATTTTAAAAAACTTTACAAGTACAATTCACTATTGATTGATATCCAGTAAATATTACATTTTGATGGCAATGGATATGTCTCTTCTCTGCTTTTAAAATTAAGGCCCTAATTGATCTTTGTCAAATGTTCATCTAACATTGCATTTCAAAAAAGTTCTTTAACTTAAAAGTTTTTATGTGAATTTAAAAAAAAAAAAAAAGGAAAGTAGGCTTTCACTGGTCTGTTTTTGGTGCCATCTGTGTTATTAGAACAGAAATGCTAGCAGTATGATTAAAACAATGCAAGAGAAAACTATGTACAATTGAGCTCAAACTGTCACAATGAAGCTGCTAAATTTCACAGAGCTCAAATTCCAGCACACTGAAAATGTTTCTTGGGCCTGTCTAGAATTTCTCACCTTATTAGGTGTGAAAAACATAATTTGAGCACTGTTTTGTTTCTTTCAAAATTTTGTCCATGAGGAGAACAGTTGGGGAAACAAAGCTCTCCGTAGCTTTTAGGGCTGCTATTTGGAGAAGTGAAAAAAAGTGATTGAAGGCTGCACCCTTTACAATTTCTGGGCACTTGCTCTGTGATTGTTTTTGAATCTTCAAGTCATTTATGAAATAATTTATTCCCACATTTTCGCTTCTTTCTAGAACGCAACATTAGCACTCTTTGTATAAAAGAAAAGGAGGGGAGATTGACAGTCAAAATAGCTGATCAAATATAATATTCCACGACCACTTCTGAGAGGTCCAGAACTCGTCTTTTCTGAGTCAAACTGTTCAACTCTACCTACTGAACTTTTAAATGTTCCTCATTTTTAAATTTCAGGAATATCTGTCTGCTTGCCAGACATCTAGGTGGGATTTAACTCCACTTGCATATTAATGCATCCAATTTATAAAGGTTGAAAACTCTGACTCATTGCCCATCAAGTTAAAGCACAAATTCAAGATTTTTAAGTACTTAATCTGTACCATGTAATGAGATTTATATTAAAAGTTTAAAAAAAAAAAAAAAGAATTGCACTTAGGATACAGTCCAAAATAAAACCACCTAGCGCAAATGTGAATGTGTGCTTTCAAACCGTTGCTTTATTTTCCACACATTTCTTCCCCAGTGTCTATAAATGGAAGATCTTTTATTATCCTCTAATCCTGTACCACAAAATTCTACTTTCCTGCAAGGAGTATAAAATTCTATGTCATACTGCTAAAATTGGGCATCTTTTAATGATAATATTTAAGAGCATCCTAACTCAAACATTTCTCCTTACTTACAAGAACAGTAAAACAAAACAAAACAAAAAAACAGTAGAGACCACTGAATGTACACCCACATTTGATACATGTAACCATCACATGTTACCATGCACCTTGTCCTTTTTTCCTGCTAAAAGTGAAACCTGGTTCAAAAGTGAGTAATACAAAAAGGTCATTTCATCTTCCAATACCCAAAATATTTTTACACTCTACCTCCCACATACTCCCATCCTCAAAAGCAAAGGGCTTTGAAGATCGGAATCATAAAGGGTAATTATAATCGTTTCATGAAATTGGCAACTGCGATATTTTATATTAGTGTGTTCTAATCAACTCCAGTAAATATACAAAAATAAGTGTTTTATCATTCACTATTCCAGGCAGAAACCTGAAGGGAGAAATCAGTGTAGTCAGGCTTTCCTCCATAAAATAAAGGGGAGAAATAAATCTCTGTTATTGCTTGAAAGCATGTTTCTAATGTATTTTGTTGAAAAAAAAAAAAAAACTGCCAAGGAGAGACTATCTCAGCTATAGCATTTACAGAAAAATGGTCATTTCTAGTCAATGAGGTCAGTGTTGATAGATAATGTCCTATGGAAATTTCAGAAGACATGGTATTCATCCATTGTCTGCTTACTTAACTAGAAGATAATAGTTTGGCTTCATTGGAAGATTAAAACACTTAGAATATGTAACTTTTTTCTAAATAAAAGGCATCTACTTTTCTCAACTGGAGAACAGTACCAGTGGAAAATGGATAGGCAGTTGTGGGGATGGGGAGACACAAATTTATCACCAACAGGGCAACTAACAGTGAAAATTAAAAACTTACTACATAAGTAACATAATAGAGTTTCCAGGGAGTACTAAAGACATTCTTGTCCTCACTGATCTTATACTATATGTAAGGAAGCAAAAAACCAAGATTATGGAAAATCTCAGATGGACCTTGTCCATGTGAGCAGGAGCCTTTTCCCTATGCCAGTTACGTAAGTGCTTCTGCCTTGGGGCTCTCTGATAAAAGGGTGTTTACCAAACCTGGGATCCTGGTGAACAGCACCACTTAAGAACATTGCAAAGTCCTAATAGAAAAATACAATGTTGAGGTAGAAATTTAATAGAAACACATCATGCCAGGTTTTTGCTTGTGCTAAACACACACATATACACGGTAGAATATGCCTTTCATCAAACACATTCATTTTCTTGCTATTTACATAGGTGTATGACAAAATCTGTATGAAGGCGGGAGAAGCAAGTGATATAGCCATCTGTGCAAAGCCTCACACCCCTAAAATCTAAGGGACATTCTGTTTAAGAGCTACCAGTTAGGAGCTCTTCCTCCCCAAGGTCTTTCTGTGCAAGGAAAATGGCCACTGAAACATGAAACGTAATGCTTTCTCTTGGGTTTACATGTGTTTGGGCTTGAATGGTCAGCTAGTTGTGAAGGCACCTCTTACACAATCCGGGCACCCTTTTCTCATTTTACCCATAATGCTTTCATGTCCAATTGTCAAATATACTCTAAGACAATTACTTCATCTATAATTCTAGCCACGCTATCAGGAAGGAAATGAGATTAGCATGGTGTTTCAATCCATGCTGACTGCCAGCATTGCTTTCTTTGCTCGCTAACTGTTCCAGCATACTATGAGGGATGAACAATGGGATTACAGACCTGTAGATTTAAAAATATATCCTTTTCTTTTTTTCCCTAAAATTTATAATTTCTCATCTATAATATCCTCACCCCTAATTTTCTTGAAAATTATTGACAACAACATTGAAAACACTTCTCAAAACTCTTCAGACCTCAGAAAATAATGGTGCACACCTACAACCAGGTCAAATGAAGCAGGATGCAGGAACGTGTCCCCAAAGAGCCGCCACTGGAAGCTCTATCATATTGTATGGCAAGACTTTCCCTCAAGCCCACCGAATAAGTTTATGACTTAAAAACTACTTCAGAAAAGGTATGCTCTCACTGCCCTTCCTGAACTCACCTTTTTGCTCATCTCAGCTTTTTTCTTCCTGCTCTTTTCCATGTCTGTGGAAGAGTGGTCATAAAATGGGATGTGTTAAGACACCATAAGACACCATTTAGAAGGCATGCCTCATAATGCTAAGATTAATCTTCATATACACAGAGAGGATTGATTCTAGGTATATGAACCTAGACAATTCCTGGTTGAATATATTAGTGTATCATAAGAAAGAAAATTTAAAAATGTGAAAGTGGGAGTAAGTTCCCAGCCTCAGATGTTGAGAAGAGGGATAGAGATAAGCATTAGTATTGCCCACACAGGAGCTGCTAGATTCACTTCCTAAAATTCTACCTTCATTATGTCACTTCTTTGCTAAATCAGGAACAAATGTTTCTTTTTAAGGACCTTTATAATGGGACTCATGCTAATCTCCAAATTATTTTTCATTTACACATTTGAGGGCAAAAAATTCCTCACTGCCCCAAGAGGCAGGGCATCTAGTCACTTCCTGTTTCATGGTCACTATAAATTTTATTTTGTGTATTTGAAGCTTCATTCAAGGATATGTTCAAGCTCCAGTGCCCACATGAAGACATCTGTTAGTAAGCCATTTGAATCTCTTGATTGTCTTAATACTTTCACAGAAAAAAATAATCATTTTGTACAATTTTCCTGAATTTTACTATAAATTATCTCTCATGCATTCCTAATTATTACACATGATATAAGGATCATTTTTTGACACGAGTGGGCATCTTTATGATTTCTTTTTAACCTACCAAATCACTAGAACAATATTACACACAAATAAGCATTCCACAGATTCCCGGGGGAATAGCTGAATTAATGAATAATTTATTAAGTGATTACTATGTATCAGAGATCCAGTATGTATACAAAAAGGAAGATAATGTTCTAATGGGGATGTTGAAAACTCAAAAGAAATAAAGTAAAACTTAGCGGAAATCAATGGGTGGGAGGAGGGGTGGGAATACACCAACCTAATAGGTACTATGAACACTATTTGGGTGATGAAAACACCTACATGCAGAACTCAAGCATGATAAAAACTATCCATGTAACCTAAAGGATTTGTACCCCCTTAATATTTTGAAATAAATTTTAAAAAAGAAAACACAAAAGAAGAAAACTAGAAATGTAATTTCAGGTAGCAGTAAGTATATAAATTGGATATTAATAATATCACATTTACATTAAATCACACTACGCTGCAAATACAAATAGCCTCTCAGAGTCATATGTTATCCTTGACAATTCTTACCTCCTCTTGTCACTACCTCTAAATCAGTCATCACTTTCATCGTGTTTTAGGCATGGATTAGGCCCTTGTTTGTGCAAATAAACATCGGTGAGACTTCATGTCTTCAAACCAGTGGAACCGAAATATTATTTTTAAGAATTAATTGTAATTGAACATATGCCAAAAGCACATAAAGCAGCTCTGGCATGCTATACTGCCAGAATAGAAATAGATTTTGGACTCAATTCAGCTCCTACTAAATTGATGTTCAAAAGCACACAGAAGCAAATGTGCACATATTTGTAATCTCAGCAAAGAGGCCAGGGTACACACGGGTCCAGAATTTCATCTTTTCCTCCTCTCCAGGGGGTAATCTCATCTGCGGTCTGTGTATAACATATACTAATCATAATCTCTAAGATGCTTGCTGAAGTCCACTCTTTTAAAGGACTCTGTGTACATGAATTGGGAATGCAGTTTTATTTTTATTCCCAGTAAGGGACACATTTTACCCCTTCTCTACAGTGAAAATGAATCACCACATGGTTAACTCATTGGCCTCCTCGGAGACCGTTAGTGTGATACTCACCAAGCTATTTATCTTTATTAGAAGAATCATGGTGGTTGTATGAATTCATCACATCTTATCAGATTCCCACTCTGTGCCATGCATGGCGCTCAGCTCTGAGGTTGCGGAAATGAAAGTTACAATCCCTGCTGGGGAAGAGTTCACAGTCTGCTGGGGATGACAAAATCCACCGATGATCTACTATGTTACTGGCTGATAAGTGTAGTATTAGAAATAAAAAGGGCATCACTTTCAAGGAATTTTAGAGCTGAAAAAAATCCTTGATATCATCAACTCAAGGATTTGAGTATTTTTGAGGATTTGAGGATTTTGAGGATTTTTCTCTCACTCAAGTGAGAGAAAAGAGGTCTACCTACCTAATGGATGCCTGGAACCCAGATCCCTTCTCATCAGGAGAATGATCACACCCCTACAACTTTCCAACTCAGCCATTTGCTAAAAGGTTGATTTTGTCTTCTAGGATTGGGTGGTTTGCACAATCAATGAATTTGTTTCAATATATAAGACGATTTAAAATGCATCCGTATAGTAACACAAATTATTTGTTGTTAATATCTCACAAACTGCAATGGGTGTCATACGATACTGGCATAGGTGACATTCAGCACATTGTTAGTCTTTTCTAATTCCCTGATTCCTTCTACTGTTGTGGGTCAGACATTTTATTAAATTAATTTCAGGGTTTACTTCATACGGAACCATTGCCAAATTCTGTGACAGAGAGAAAGAGATAGGAGTGGCTGTATATAAAATGACACTTAAGTTAAACAAATCATTACTAAACACACACTCTTTGTGGGAATTTTCTCACCAGAGCATCCAAGACTCTTTAGCATATGAGTTTTATGTTCTCACTTTATTTCTATGTATATATTGAATATATTTGGCTTTTTTCCTGTATTATTGCTTGCACTATCCAAAACTTTGTGTGCATATGAGTAATTCTGATATGAATGTATGCATATTGTGTGTGTGTTTGTGATTTGGGGGATCTGACTCTACAAGTTCAATAGGACTTTCTGTTATATTTTATAAGAAAGCAAAGACCAAATTGGGCCATTTTTTATAACTACTGTAATATTGCATTAGATTTATTAAAGTGATTTTGCTAATGCTTCTTTTTAAGAAACACTAATGCTTTCTGATCCTTTCTATCCCTACCTTTTAACAAAGACTATCTTAACATGACTGTTTCAGATTTTAGCTATATAAGCAGTTTTAAAGTATATACAATGCTCCGAAAGAGCTACAGGAAAATAAAATGTATATAGAGTAGCAATCATATCAGAAAGAACAGAAAAACCATTTTAAAGCAAAAGAGGAATGTTTCTTATGCAATAAATATAAAATATTTCTTAACCAATGGTAGAAATTTTTGAATCTCCAGAAAAAAAAATGGCACTTAAAAATGTAATTATTTCTGCGAAGGAATGTTTTTTAAAAACATAAACTACAGAAATTAGTTTAATATACTATTAATTCAAATCAGACATCTTGTGAAGTATCCAGATAATTGGGGTAATTTAAAGGAACTTTTTTAATTACCTGGGAAATTGCCTCAATCTTCCACCTCAATCTTCTATTTCGCTTTGCAGATTAAATAGCCTTTCAAAAAAAGTAGAACTATTTTCTCCTATCTCTGCTTTTGGGTCATCGTAAGTTCCCTGTGGAGCTGTAAGATTAAAGGTGTCAGGATGTGCAAGAAGATCCCAACTTTTAAATAAATCTGATTTCCTGTTTTAATCAGGTAATTACCATATCAAACCTTCTCAAATTCTGTTTCCCCAAGCCATGAAAAAAAAAAAAAAAAAAGAAAATGGATTCCTGAATAGTTTCCATGGTTACTTCTACACATCTTCTTTATATTGTTTCAGTAACTAAAGTTTCCTTAAACACAATTAGCAAGAGTATCAGTAAAACATATTTGTTTTACTCTTTTCAATTCAGGTTAAAATGCCTCAATTTATGAAATTCTTAAAACACTTGCTTCCAACGTCTTCTCTCTGTTCACTGGGACAAAACAGCAGTCATTTTTAAGCCACAGGAACATCTGTAACTATATAGGCCTTACAGTTATAAAGCCTATTCTTCAGAAAGTAATATTTGAAGAGTAACAAAAATCATAGTTTATCTGACCTGCATATAAAACCATTCAAGTATACTACATTTATCATATTAAAAATGCATCATTAAAATTTAAAAGCAGGTGCAGTTGCTCAATAAGCTAATGGTATAGTCTGAAGACTCCACTCAAGATTATATTGTTGAATTCCCAATTGGATAAAGGAGAAAGGGAAAAACAGAGGGAGGGAATTTGAATGACCTTGCACCAAGGTGGTAGGGCCCTAAGATCCTATGCTGTAGGCTGTGGTCGAGCTCCACTCTGAGGATCTTTACTGCACTGCATTCTAACAGCTGAGAGTGAAAGTGTCCTTCTTAAACAGATGAACTTGAAATCGCTTCACCTCAGAGCCAAAACCTCTGTCTCTACATACACGTGAATGTGAGCACATATTTATGGGGCGAATTTATGGGCAGTTTGCCTGTGTGTACCAATGACTTGTCGGAGAACACATTGTAGAAAATGGTACAAAGAAATTTAACAAGAGAAAAAAAAAAAAACCTAGTGGAAGAAAATTTAACCTTCACAAGAATCGTGTCAATCTATAAACTATTAAATGATCACCTTTATTACTGGTTGGTTTATTCACCTCACATCATCTTAGGGAGAGCTAGACAAGATTCCTGAAATCTATTAATTAGTTTCCTCTAGCAAATATTAACTCAGCAAAATCCTATTCTTTCATTAAATATGTTGAGAATTTTAAATTGAAATATCTAAATCTGAATACCTATTTCTTGATTAGATAAATCTACCTTGCATAACCTTTTCTTTAAAAATATAATTTAATAGCAAACTTACTTTATTGTTTCCCCTAATTCTTTTCAAACAAAATGTGCACGTCTAAAGTTACTATAGATAACATAGCTACTCACTGGTAACAAGAAAACAGGATAATGACAAATATAGTTTTCGCCTAAAAGTCTTTTAGAGGGAGATGCCCACCGAGTAGAAATTAAAAAGAGAGCAAGAAATAAAAGAAAAATAGTCAGCAATTGCCTTCTCACTCCTTGGGATATTCTTTTTTAAAGTAGTTGTTGTGACAAAAAATAGTTTGTATATCTGTATGGGGTCTTGCAGGATGCCATTTTCCATGACAGACATTTTAAATATTCTATGGGAAAAATCAACCTCTGTAATATAAATACAATGTTATAGAAATCCAGTCTATAATAAGAAATAGATCTACATATATATATATATATATATATATACATATATATATTTTTTTTTTTTGCAGTAGTAGAGTCCCCTTGGCTCTCATCAACTATCCTCAGTTATTAAAAATAAAATAACCACCTTAAAATATCTATTGAATTACTATGTTAGCCAAATCATCAGAAATATTATTTCTCCCTTTTGGAAAAAATCAGTCTGTGTTTTGAATATAGAACACCGTAACGTATTCTTTCAGAAGCAAAAGCACAAAAACTCTAAAATCCTTAAAGCATTATTTAAAGTTATTTTTTCTATTTTTCCAGGTAATCTAATACCATTTTCAATTCAGGAAAGGTGTCTCTTCCTTCTCATCTATCATATTTTCTTATCATTTCACATTCCTCTTCCTCTGATTACTCTCTGTAGGCAATTATTTACTTGCATATATAAGCTGATCTAATACCCCACTGTGAGATAATTTACAATTCTTGTGAAATATCTATCA
Source organism: Loris lydekkerianus (assembly GCA_963574355.1). Taxonomy (NCBI): domain Eukaryota; kingdom Metazoa; phylum Chordata; class Mammalia; order Primates; family Lorisidae; genus Loris; species Loris lydekkerianus. The sequence goes on from CAUYPK010023609.1 coordinate 74,037, forward strand.
ATGTGCTTACTTTTCTAATGTAATGAATTTAAGAGATACGCAGCTTGAAAGGTAAACTTTACCAGATGCATTTAATGTTAAAAATTAACATCTTTTGCCTAACACTGATACTTCAGCTTAGACCATAACAGTAAAGGGAAATTTTCTCTGGCACCAAATTTGTATACTATTGCATATGTATCTCAAATAACAAAACATTCCCCTGTTTACTCTTTTAAAAAATCATATAGTTTCATGATTTCAGTTTTATAGAAGAAGGAACTGCATTACTGAATGTGAAAAGTTAGAAAGAGATTCATTATTTTGCTTCATTGAAATATTTTTATTGGCCATTGTACTTTGTTATTATAGTAGGGATTAAGTTCTCAAAGATTCATAATACTTGGTTACTACTAATCTTACCTACTTGGGCAGATTATTTAATCAAGCAAGATAAAGACAATATTTTCACTGGAAAAGTATGAGCTGAGTGAATTAAGCATCCATTCATTTACCTACGTTTGATTGCTTGTTTAATAAACTATCATTTAGCATTTTCTGTGTGCCTCGAACTGCAAGGTACTTACTTTCATACGTACTCTCTTCAGTCAAAAGAAGCCTGGAAATTCCCAGCTGGGATTTTAAAGTAAATTTTTAGAAATGATTTGCAGAAATGTAGGCAAAGTTAATAAAAGTCAAGAATGGTTTTTTTTCAGATCTCCAAGATTAGAAACAGTGTAAAATCAGAAAGGCATTAATCTTACCATTAGACTTGGAGGAGCAAGAGAAAAAGATGGTATAACCTGAATCTGGTTAAATTTGTAGCCTTGAAGGTGGGATGAGGGAACAACTCCAAACGGGACCTGGGGTCCTGCAATCTTGCAGGAAGTTGGTAAATAGCAAGAGTCCAAGTACATGGGCCTTCCTCTCCCACTGCCACCTTCTTTCTGTGCTTCCCTCTGGCTGAACTCAATAGGTCTCTGGAGAGAAGGAAGCCCAGATGATGCAGTCCACAGTCACCTTCAAGGACACAGGACAGAGCAAAGAAAGAGAATTGAGGGAAGGATTTGGCAACTGAGAATAACCATTATGGTGCTAAAAATAGAACACTAATAATAAAAGGGGCTCACAGATTAACAAGATAGTTGGATATATATAAATAAATGTAAGCAAATAACTTCAGTACTGTGAAAGTGCTATACTAGAAGAAATATATTAGCAATGACCCAAAGCAGGCAGAAATTCATTTCCATTGATTGAGTCCAGAGAATCAGAGCAGCCAGAACTAGGAGCACACTGAACTGAGTTCTCTTAATGGATGCAGCAAACGAATGAGCTGCAGTGATATATCATGAGGGCGATGAGGGTGAAATTACAAATAGCCATACTTAACATTAAAAAAGTAATGTGGACCATTATGGAGGCCTACACTCTGTACCCTTCAAAAGTGCATCCTTTTTTTCTTCACTCAAGAATATTTAAAGCTTTGCCACATGCTAGATACTGTGCTAGTTCCTCACAATATTTAACATCTACTTAAAGATATCAGCAGATTGAGGATGTGAAGGATAATTTGGAAGCACATAATAAGGACTCTGGACCTAGTACCTCTAGAGCTGCCGTTGTTCAGGAAGTGAGGATAAGTTGAGACCCAAAAGATGACTAGAAATTATTCAGTTGAAGAAAGAGGGAAGGATTTCCAGGGAAAAGCATGTAGGAATGTGCTGCAGAGATGAGACAGAGTTTGGCATGATCTGAAAACTGAAAGAAGCTGAGTCTGAGAAACATGGGGTATCTCTAATATGTATACATTTGGGGGGCACTTACTGTGTGCCAGGCACTTCTAACTTATTCCACTCAATTTTTAAAACATTTAATATTGTAAGGGGGTACTACTGTTGTCTGTATTTTGTAGCAGAAGAAACTGAAAAACACAGAGGTTAAATCACACCAGTTAGTAAGTCCTGGGAGTGACACAATCAAGTTTGAATGTTAGAAAGATCCCTCTAATAATAGTAAGAGAGGGAGTGACTCAGAGGAGTGTCGGGCTGGATGCTGGGAGACAAGTTAGGAGATAATTGCATTAGAGTAGATGGTGTTTGATGGTGACTTAAACTAACGCAGTGAGGCATATGCAATGTAGAGAAGGAAGAGAGGTGGTTGACATCACAAAGTTGGAACCAATGAAAGGGTCATATAAGAACAGCATGCAGGAAATGAGAATGCTAGGGAGAGCCTGTTATTTTGACTTGGTTATCTCATATGAAAGCAATATCATTAACCAAAATGTAAAATAAGAAAGAAGGAACAGATTTGTAGGAAAAATTGGATCCCTTTATAACATGATAAGAGGCACTTATGAGATCTGAAGTATCTGGGTAGAAATGAATAGTAGGCAAGGTAGACTGAAACAGTGGATGAAGGAGCCATCCTCATAGGTGAAGCATCTGTTTGATTAGGGAGAATGAAATCTCTGCAGTGAAGCGCATGGCATAATGTGTCAAGAGAGCCAAGGGTCGAAGCCTGACGAATATGCCAGCATTGAAAGAAGAGGCCAGGAAACATAGACAAAAAGCAAGATAGAAAAGTTATAATCAGAAACACAAGAGGCAGGAGAAATGGTTCTTACTGATGCCAAGCAACAACAGAATTTCAAATAAGAACAGACAGACATCATCAAATGCCATAAATGAGTTCAGAATAGAGTCTTTGAGGTTGGGGATTTGGAGGTCATTCATAAGCCTTTCTGAAGTTATGTATTACTAACACATTAGTAGAAGAACACGTCTTGCCACAGGCCAAAAACAGAATAGAAGAGAACGTCTCCATTCTCCTCCTTTGTCCCAGACAAAACCAAAAACAAATAAAAACCAAGAAAACTGTCTTTAGTGAAAGTAGGAACTAGCTACAACTCCAGCCACAAAAGTGAAAACAGCTCCAGATACAGTGGAATTTGGGTGAAATCATGGAGCTGATTCGCCTTTGTACAGACTTCACGCAGCACCAGTTTCTCTGAAGTATATCCCTGTTCCTCACTCGAAAAAAGAAGTTCTGAAGTCATGTCAAGATCCATGGATCTGGCTCTCCATCTCACAGCACTAGGGACATGCTGCCTGAAGGAAATTTATGGTCACAGCAGACAACAGGGTATGAACATGGCAAAGTGGTGGAGAAAGGGGAGTGGGTTTGCAGCTGCTGATAACATTCAACTGAAGATGATGATCAGCCTCCAAAGACTGCCCAAATCTGGGTCAAAGAACAAAGCAGATTAGGGGGAAGGAGTTCAGAGACTCCTTTCCTACACTGAAGCTGCCTACTCAATTCCTCAAGTTCATTCCTTTACTCTTTCACTCAGGAGTCTGAAAAAGACCCAGCTTTATAAAGTTTGCTTCACTCAAACAGGAGTAGTCAACATAAAAGAACTACCATAGAGCTAAACAAAATTAATTCTCTAAAACACACACACACTCATGCAGATTGCACACCAGGCCAGGAAAATAAGCCAGGGAGTAAAGGTACATTTCTAACATATCTTTCATTATTTAAAAAAAAAAAAGAAAGTTAAATAGGCAGCAATGTGCAGTGGTTTAATACATGGACTCTCACACAGGTTCAAGTCAAGTTTTTCAGTTCATTGGCTGATGACCTGGAAGATTGCTCTCCAGTTCTCTTTTGTTTCTTTGTTGGCAAAATGAAGAAGATAATAATAGGTTTTTAACAAGAAGTAAATAATTTGATAGAAGTAAAGTGCTCGAGGCTGTATCTGGTAAATACTAAGTACAATAGAAGTGCAATCACTTACTACTATTATCATCCCCTTTAAAATGAAAGCTCCAAATAAAAATAAGAATTAAAAATTAGATTATATGACAATAGACAGTAGGAGATTAAACACAAGGTAAATAAGCTCAGGGCTCAGGAAAGAAATAGTAAACACGAAAGTAAATAAATCATTGTAGAAATTACAAGCTAGTATGGCAAATACATAAATATTGGGCATAGGTAAGGTGGACCCTTTCTGGCATTAAAAAGTATTTTAAAAATCAAATAACTAAATTTTTATATTTTTTAAATGCAAAGATAATTAAGGTTTTATTTCACGTTATACATATCCAGTTAGGGAAAAATTATATGTGTCAGAAATTTCTACATTCCTTCAAAGTATGAAGGATCACCAAGTCATAATCAATCAGTGAAGACACTAAATCATCATATATTTAGGTCAGCACTTGCTCTTTTTTATCAATGGCTGCTTATTAATATCTTTAATTTTTACTTTACCTTCTCAATATAGATTTAAGAAAGAAATGAAAGTCATGGTTTCTATCTACGACCAATGTTTCTGGTTGGAATAAAAAGGCATTTCTAAGGTTAAAAAAGACACTTTTTGTCTGGGAAAACATTATTAGTCCTGGCCATTGCCTTTCCTGAACAAAATTTACTTATTATCCTTAAAATATCTCATAAAGGAATGTCATGTATTTATTAAACTCATTATTCATTAAACTCATCTTATTGGGGGTTTTGTTGGAAAGTATTATCTGTTCATTAGTAAAATGGGAAAATAAAATAGATTTTTTAGTCTTTATTTCATCTTTGTATCTATAGTTCACATGCATATTTTTATTTTAGAATAGTTTTATTTTTATTTTTTAATAATATTGTACAGTTAGGCTTAGATTCAGACCTGAGTTTAACTTAAAAGACTGTAAAGCTAGTTTTAATTCATTATAAAAATGTGATGGTCTCACTTTTAAGCATTCTTACTTAAATTTGAATAATGGGAAACCACATATAACAAAAATGTCTTAATTTTGAAAATAGATGAGGGCTGTTATTTTCTAATAATGTAATTTACTCCCTTTCTTAATGTCTTTGTATGTGTGTGCATATGTGTTTTTATGTGTTTATAATTTAAAAAGAACTGGGGCTCTGATGATAGGAGTTTGTTAAAAATATCTTTGTCAAATTTCAGACATTTTTATCACCCCCAAATAAATTTCATTGTTTATGAATTATATAAGTGACATAAGTTAAACATGTCATCTAATTTTAAATGTAATTAAGAAAAGGGAAAGACGCAAAGCACAAGGAACTCTGAAAAGTCAAATAAATAAGTAGACAGTAAAATAAATAAATAAATAAATAAAAATTTGCCACTTTTAATCTGGCTTTTCTAAAATGTAAGCTTTCTAAGTCCAAGGAATTGATTTGTAGCTGTACTTTTAGTCCCTAGAACAATGTCTGTAGATAGTGGCCATGATATCACTATATATTGAATGCATTCTAAGCTTTCTGCTTTATATCTATTCATAAAATGTATTTACTTTCTTCAATTTTCAATATTTAAATAAGTTTTGAAATATCTATCAGTCTGCTCTAAGGCCTTTGTAAGTTATATGATCAGAATGCTTTATATAAGAAATTGTATATGTTTAGATATTGACGGTGTTAAGAACAGTGTCATAGGAAGAAAGATAAAAAATAGTAATGAATCACGTCATAGACAAGTATGTGTTAGTGTAATAATTGGCTGTATTTTGTTCTGTATGAAGTAGGACACCACTAAAGTTTTCTAACCAAAAAGATGGCCTGTTTATATTTCTGTAGATCGTTAACCTTACTGGTAATTTTTTTTTTTTTAAATAGCTGTTAAATTAAAAATTTTGAAGGATACTATAGATTTTTTCTTATGTTTTCAGGAAATCTAATAATAATTCTATTCCATAAAAGGTTATTTTGTAAGAATAATTACAGGAATACAAACAGGAAAAATTGAGAGTATTTAGGATGTTCTTACAAAAGTCCAGAAAAAAAAGAAATAGAACTTTACATTCATCTACAAACCCCAGCTTTCTTATTATTAATGAGTTCATAGAATGTTTCTACCCTTGCATTTTTAATGTAATAATGTCTTATATCTAAATTTTCTTTTATTCATTTGAATATTTCTGCAATTTCTTCTAAAAATGTAGTTGAGTTACTAATAGACAGTTTGAACCCTTCCAAACTTGTTTTTAAACTTTCTTAGGAGATTCCAGATAGCTTTTCATGTAGATTTAACATGACCCCACTAAAAAGGTTTTAATCTTTAAAAATTCTCACTAACACCATGACTAAGAAATCTTTTCATTTGGCTGCTGGAAATGTGAATAATTTCTAGCCATTCATAACTTGCAGGAATTATGCTACTTGAAATTATATTATTTCTACGAATTGTTCTATTTTTGGTGGTCTTTTCATGGATTTAATTCTTTAATAATCACATGCTGACCAGTACTCAACTGTACACTGTGCGTCTCCTATTTCACTCTCTTTCCTTTGATTTCTGTCCTGTGAACTGCAGCCATGTGAATTTCCCTGAACTCTGAACTCTTTCCTCAAGTGAGGGACATAGCCAGCCTCTATGTAAGTTTCACTTCCTGTTGTTTTGCCTGAAAAATGACTTTGGCCGGTAAACTGACATAATCAGCTGGTTCCACTTGTTTGATACTTTTCTCTCAGTTCTCCATGCCTTGCCTTGCCTATGATTCAAAATCTTAAAATATTTACTTCACAAACTTTGTCTGTTTTTTAAATTATTTAACATAGGAGAGTAAATTTGGTTCTTGTCACTTCATTGCAGTTAAGAGGTGGCAATGTCACAAACTTGAAATTGACAAATGGCATATGGGAAAGGTCAAATCTAATTTGAGACTGTTTAAGAAGTAGGAGGAATCACGCTACCAGACCTGAGACTCTACTATAAATCGATAGTGATCAAAACAGCATGGTACTGGCACAAAAGCAGAGAAATAGATGTCTGGAACAGAATCAAGAACCAAGAGATGGATCCAGCTACTTACCGTTACTTGATCTTTGACAAGCCAATTAAAAACACTCAGTGGGGAAAAGATTCCCTATT
>CAUYPK010023610.1:0-11143 GCA_963574355.1 Loris lydekkerianus
GGAAGAACTGGAAGGTGAAAGCAAGATACCTGCCTCACAAAAGAGTTGAAGGTTGCTAACTTACACTGAAATCTGGAGCACCCTTTGTTCCAAGCCAAGAGAATATTGAATGGCTTTTTGCAACTAACTACTATGTGTAGATAGGTTTTATATTATAAAATGTGTGTTCTTGTCACATACTATATGGTTAGTTTTTAGAGTGATTTACCCCCTAGTTGCTTCAACATGGTATCTTCATATCTTGGACCTTGGTCAGTTGTGCTAGCAATTATTAAACACTAAAACTTTGGCAGTTCCTGAAAAAAAAAAAATGAAAGAAAAAAACACTGAGAAGTCAATCTGTTATTGGAATTTCTCTCTTCAGTAGGTCCTTGGTCTCGGAGATTCAAGGAATGAATCCACAGACCACAAATCAGTGGTAAGATAGGATTTTTATTAGAAAGGAATACAGAAGAAGTAAAAAGCACCAGAGCTTCTGGCAGGGGAAAGACCAAGTGGGGAGTCTCTACATGGGTTCTTTATCTATGGGGATTAGGTCTTGAGAATTACACTTGGCCAGGATTTGCAAATGGAAACATGTTTTCAACATTAATGAGCATTATGGACAAATGAATGAATGTAGTCCCTCCAGCTCAGGGCAAATGGTCAGGGTGTTCCCTTCATGAACTTACCCAAGCATAGGAAAACTGGGGTCCTCTGGCCAGACTTGAATGGAGGAACCCTGTATCAATCCCTCATGCAAGCACACATGCACACAAGTAGAACTTACACCAATGTACACAGATGCTTGTGCAGCCTTAGGATTAACGTGAGCTTTCATATAACGTTTTTTAAGTACATGAAAGTGGCTTGAAGTGGGGCTAGGTCCTCAAGAAGGATTTCAAATATTGCTGTAGTTTTAGTTTTCAGCCAACTAATGGCTGCCTGCTTGCATCACTGTTGACTGGCTCTTGTGAAAAAATATGGAGTAGGTAAGCAAAGAAAGGAGATGGCAAAACAATAAGGAAGACTAAGGATTTCTCACGTGGGGAGTCTGGCCATTCTCAGATCCCAGGCTTGAACACAGGGCCACAAGTTTCACTGCTTCTGCCAACTGCAGTCTATAATCAACTTGGAGCATTTCATCCAGGCAGGCAGGCACAAAGGACACTGCCCACCACCCCAGTGGGTCAGCAATGTATGTGTGTGGGGATGCCAGCTGACTGGCCAACAGTTAAGTATTTAAAATCAAAGGTTATAGCAAACGAAGTTCATCTTTTCCCAGAGCCTGGTGTCCCTTGGATTGGCACCACCATGTCTTGTCTGGCTTTTCAATGTGGAGTCGGCAGCTGTCAAGTAGCAGGAGCTCAATCTCATAGCTGCTATTCTTGCCACCTTTCCTGGGCCTGTCAGGCTATTTCTATATTGTGATCAAAGTCACCAATCAGTTAAAGGTAAATACATGTTAGCCAGTTACCAGAGAGGACTGGTAACTCACTCAGTGGGACAACAGAGGTGTTGTTTGTTTGTTTGTTTGTTTGTTCGTTTTTTAAAAACACCTGCAGGAGTGAATAAACAAAATCCAATTAAAAGTGCTGAAGCCTGGCTAAAGAGTTGAACTATACAATGGTGACAGACCCATATAAGAGACCACGTAAAAGGACCTGAGAGCCCCAGAATCATGCCTGGCACAAAGCAGGTGCTTAATAAATATTTGTTGAATGAATGAATGTAAAGCAGCCCAGCTACACAAAATTTCATATCTACTCTCAGGTTGTAAGCAATACAAATGCATTGGGCCCTCCTTGCTGAAGCCTGACTTTCTTTTGAAGGCTAACTCAGACCCTCAGAAAGAGAGGCACTCCAGGCCACATCTTAACTGTCAGCACAAATGCTTTCTGATTATTTTAGAAACTGAGATGTAGGCCAGCAGCATTCTCTTCAAGTGACTTTGGCCCAGATAAAATCAAATAAATTGGAGTCCTCCATCTCAACTAAATTGTTTGGTAGAATCAACTTTACATGTTATGGCAGGAGCTAACTTACAATTCCTTGCCTCAGAATGAAGGTTTACATGTATGTTCATTTATTTATGGCTCATCTCCTCGCACAGAAGGTTTAAGACAGCAACAGAAAAATATCAAATGAAGCCTTCTGTTTTCAAACTAATGAGCATGGAAAAGGAAGGAAGCTTTTTTCCCCCAGTGTTTTCCTAGCAGCCTCTTTTGACTTACTCTTGGCATTCTGTGTAACATACATGTGCAAGAGATTGCCATGGTTGGAAGGTCATGTGGTGTCAGCCCAGCCCACCACAGGGATGTCAACCTCCAGGCAAATGGCAGCTGAGCTTCTGGACAAATGAGGTTGTGAATAGGAAAGTTAATTTCAGAAAATGTATGTTTTCTGGTTTTACAATACAATTTGGGGAGGTGAGAGATGGTGTCATTACAAATTCAATAGAGTTCAGGGGAAGGGACAGGAAAGGAGGGAAGTGAGAGTAGTGTTTGCAAATTTATCAGCTCTAAGTCTCTGCAACTCTTTGTACAATCAAGTGTAATAAGAAGTAGTTTTCAAGGAAATATTTGTAATCATAGGTACCTTCCCAATAATTTCCATTTAATAATTGTACATTTATAAGTTACCTACAGATCGCTGGAAGAAGGGTAGGTAGGACACATGATCCACTCAGGCAAGCCTGATGATAAAAAATTGGCTTAAAGAGGTTGCCTAGGTGATTCAGAAGAATAACCAGGACTGTAAAGATGACAGGAAGCAAGAGGGGGCAGAAGACACATACAAACACTGAGCCTAGCAATGGCGGCAGCAATTCAGCTAGGAATGGGTTCAAAATTCCAGACACAAACTGTCTCCTAGTGATTCTCATTTTGAATTGGTTGATTTTTCTTCCTTTAATATGAAAAATGTTCAAATATACAGAAAAGTTGAAGAAATTTTACAGTAAACACTCATATACCCTCAAACCAGATTCTATAATTAATATTTTGCAACATTTGCTTTATTACATTTCTATCCCTTTATCCATCCTGCTGCCTATCTTATTTTGGGATGCATTTTGAAGTGAGTTGCAAGCATCAGTTCACTTTCTCCCACACACATCTGCACGCATATCATTAACTAAAGTTCAATACTTGTTTATGGCATTTTTTTCTTTTGACATTAAATTTATGAATGATGAAACACACACACATGCATCTTAAATATGCTATTTGATGAATTCTAACAAAGGCACAAAACTAGGTAGCCAAACCCCCATTGAGATAAAGAATATGGCCATTACCCAGAAAGTTTCCTCGTGTTGCTTCCCAGTAAATTTCTACCACTAACCCTCAGAGACAACTATTGTTCTGATTTTTTCTACCATAGATTAGTTATGTGAATTCTAGAGAGTTATTAAATAAAATCATACTGTATTCATTCTTGTGCAAAGTTGCTATCACTCAACCTAACACTTTTACAATTTATACATGCTGTTATATATATCAATATCTCATTCCTTCTTATTGCTAAATAGTATTCCATCAAATTAAATATCACAGTTTGTTTATCTATTTACCCATTGGTGATTTTTTTCCAGGTCTTTTTTGCTACCATGAATAATTTTGGACTAATGGAAATATATGAGTTGACAGGTATAAGTGAAACAGACTTGTCAAATCATACATCCTACTTCCTACTATCATGTGATGAACCCTCTGAAAAGTAGTTGACTTTGTTAAGTGGCAGTTTCAAGTTGAAATCCAAAGCAATCTACACTTAATCTAACTTGCATCCTACAGTATATGTATATCAATTTTATTGTCTCATAAGGTAAGAGACAAAAATAGAAGTCAATTTACATAAATGGGAATAATCAATATTTAATGCCATCTGGGGCCTGGAGGGTACAGGGAGAAAATATACATCTTTTGATCTCTGAGTTCTGTCTTCACCAGGAGGAAAAGTTATTCCCTGCTATGTTTCTCATTTCCTCTACCAGGACAGATTTTTGGGAAGGAAGGAGCTCCACCTAAAGCCAAGCTAAACTCAAGACCATAATGTCCATGAGGTCCAGTTCTCCAATTGCTAATGGAAGAAACCTCTTCTGTCCTTTCAAAAATACATAAGGTACTTTTGTCATCTCTGTACCCTCACTTCTATCTCTCCTCAACCCATTGTAGTCCCACTACCAATTTCAGCACAAAGTTAAAATAAGCATTGTGATGTTTCCACTGGATTTGGCATCCACTGGGGATTTTATTTTATTTTGTTTTCCACGAAATAGAACATGTTGTCATAGTTAAATTGGCAGCATTATTATTTAGTGGTTTATACAATAATGGTGTATCTTACAATCAATGACATCCTAGATTCAATAAAAAATTAGAAGAGTGACAATAAGTAACTTTTACTGCATACTCCCTACATGGGAGACATGGTACTTTGCATATATTAATTTCACTTAATCATTACAAAAATTATTTCACATGTTTAAAAAATAACAGAGGGTTATATAGTAATTATTTAAGACCATACAGCTAGTAAATGTACAAATGAAGTTTTAAACCCAACCAAAGAGTCAATTTGCATAAACACTAAATTCTAAAATTCAAGCTATGCTATTTACTTGAAAGTAACCATATTATGTGTGAAAAAAAGTGGATAACCATAATTCTGAAACTAAAATAGAAAATACTGTCTCTCTTGACTCAAGGTGAAGGGTTGGAAAACAATATTTCAGGCAAATGGAAATCAGAGAAAAGTAGCAATCACCTCTTATTTGCAAATTAATTGGGCTTCAAACTAACAAAAGAAAGACAAATACGGACACTATATACTGCGCAGGAGAACAATACAATAAGGAGACATTTCAATCCTAAATGTCTTTGCACTCGATTTAAATGTTCCCAGATATACAAAATGAACTCTAAATGATCTGAACAATATGATATCCTGTAACACCATAATAACTGGGGACTTCAATACCCCTCTGACAGAACTGGACAGAGCCTCTGAGCAGAAACCAAACAAAGAAGCAATGGACTTAAACACAAATTTAGAACAAATGGGCTTAGCAGATATATACAGAACATTCCACCCCAATAATACTAAGTATGTGTTTTTCTTGTCAATTCATAGATCCTTCTCCAAAATTAATCATAACTTAGGACATAAATCAAATCTCAGCAAATTTAAAAGAATAGAAATTATATCGTGTATCTTTTCAGACCATAACAAAGTAAAAGTAGAACTCAACTCCAACAAAACTTTCATCCTCACACAAAGTCATAAAAGCTGAACAACCTTATGCTGAACAAAAGCTGAGTCAAGGAGGAGATAAAGAAAGAAATCATTAGATTTATCAAAAAATGACAATAAAGCCACAATTTATCAAAACCTGTGGGATACTGCAAAGGCAGTCCTAGAAGGAAATTTATTACATTAAATGTTCACATCCACAAAACAGAAAGAGTGCAAGTCAACAACCTAATGAACCATTTCAAGAACTAGGAAAGGAAGGGCGCTAATCTAGAACCTAGAAGAAAAGAAATAACCAAAATTACATCAGAATTAAATGAAATCAAGAGCAAAAGAACCATTTGAGAGATTAGCAAAACAAAAAGTTGATTCTTTGGAAGGATTAATAAAATCAATAAATTCCTGACCAGATTAATTAGAAACAGAAAATTAAGATTTCTAATAACCCCAATTAGAAACAAAAATGAGGAAATAAAAACAGATACCCCAGAGGCACAGAAAATCATCACTAATAACTACTAAAAACACTATGCCAAGAAATTTGAAAGTGTGGAGAAAATTGACCAATACCTGGAATCACACCATCTCCCTAAACTCAACCAGAAAAAAATTAGAACTCTTGAACAGACCAATATCAAGCACCAAAATTGCAATGATAAAAGAAACTTGCAACCAAAAAGTCCAGGACCAGATGGTTTTACCCTAGAATTCTACCAAACCTTCAAAGAGGAACTCATACCTATATGCAAGAACCTATTCCAAAACAATGAAAAGGAAGAAATACTCCCTAATTCTAGGGAAGGTGAAGTAAGTATCACTCTGATACCAAAACCAGGAGAAGATCTAACTACAGACCAATATCATTAATGAATATTGATGCAAAAATACTCAGTAAAATCCTAGCAAATAGAATATAGCTACACATTAAAAAAAAGCATACATTGTGATCAGATGGGCTTTATCCCAGAGATGCAAGGTTGTTTCAATATACACAAATCCACAGATGTAATTCACCACATAAATAGAAGCAAAAACAAAGACCCCATGATCCTCTCAATAAATGCAGAAAAAGCACTTGAGAAAATTCAGCATCCCTTTCTGACAAGAACACTTAAGAAAACAGACATAGATGGATTATTTCTTAAACTGATAGAATCCATCTATGACAAACATACAACCAATATCAGAATGAATGGAGTAAAATTGAAAGCATTTTCACTTAGAACTGGAACCAGACAAGGATGTCCATTATCACCACTACTGTTCAACATAGTGCTGGAAGTCCTAGCTAATGCAATCAGGCAAGAGAAGAAGATAAGGGGTATTCATATGGAGAAAGAGGAAGTCAAATTCTAACTCTTTTCTGACATATGATTTCATACTTAGAAACTCCAGGGCCTCAACCACAAGATTCCTAGAAGTGATCGGGGAAATACAATAATGTCTCAGTATATAAAATAAATGTCCACAAATCAGTAGCCTTTCATATATGCCAATAATAGCCAGGCTAATAATACACAATCTTTGGGAAATCTTATCACAATCTCTTATTTAAAAAATTTAATGTCAAATATGTATCTTTTTTCAAATTTCAAAATATTACAGGGGTACAAACATTTATGTTACATAATTTGCTTTTGTATATTTTAATACAAAGTAATAAGTGTGCCCTTCACACAGAAAGTGTGCATTGCACAAGTTAGATGTGCATTTATGCAACTCACCCTTCCCTCTTCCACCTACTTGACTTTCACTGAATCTTACATATGTACACATAGGTCTCATTTTAACTTAGTATTGAGTACATGTGGTATTTGTTTTTCCATTCTTACAATACTTAAGAATGGTCTTCGATTTCATTGAGGTTATTACAAACCATACTAGCTCACTTTTTTATGGCTGAATAGTACTCCCATAGTATACCATATTTTATTAATCCACTCACGTACTGATGAGCATTTGGTTTGTTTTCACATCTTTGCAATTGTGAATTTTACTGCTATAAACATTGATGTGTGACTGTCTTTCTCTCTCTCTCTCTCTCTCTCTCTCTCTCTCTCTCTCTTTTTTTTAATTAAATCATAGCTGTGCACATTAATGCAATCATGGGGTACCATGCACTGTTTTTATATACAATTTGAAATATTTTCATCAAACTGATTAACATAGCCTTCTTGGCATTTTATTAGTTATTGTGTTAAGACATTTATGTTCTACATTTAGTAAGTTTCACATGTACCCTTATAAGATGCACCATAGGTGTGGTCCCACCAATTATTTTTTATAAAATGTCTTTTTTCTCCTCTGTGTAAATACCTAGCACAGGTATTTACACAGGGTTGCTGGATCAAATGGTAGGTCTACTTTTAGTTCTTGGAGGTATTTCCATACAAATTCCCACAGAGGCTATACTAGGGGGGTTTAAAGAGGTAGTGGGCCTTGGGTAGAGTTTAATTTGGCCAGAAAGAAACTCAGGGAACTAAGCTAAGGATAGGAAGAAAACATCCAAAGAGCAGAAGGAGATGTAGAAAAGGACGTTACTGGAAGCAATAACTACCCACTTTAAAAGAGCCAACACAGCCATATCATCAAGTCAAGTCTCAGGGATGTTTTTACTTCTGTCTTGGTAAGGGGATCAGCACCCTCCCTAGATTCCTCTCAGTCTCAGAATAGCACCACCTGTGTCTCCTACAGTGTAACCTGGAATTGGAGTATCCTGCTCTGGTCCTTGCCCAGCCATATAAGGCACTGTCCTAGCTGCTTGCCAATGTCTTGGCAGGTATCATCTTTGCTCCCCCAAGGTCAATTATCCTCTGGCTTCTAGAAGTCTTCCCATCCCTTTTGACCCCTTTATCTGTCTTGTTCCAGTTGCCTGAAGAAATTTCACTTGAAAATTGCCAAGGTTATTTCTTGCATCAGGTGAAGCTGGGCTTCTTGCCTATTATTTTGAGCTCCCATCTCAGGGTTGCTGGCATTCTAGGACTTTAATGGCAGCTTTACCATGTTCCTTAGAATCCATGCTCCTTTTCACAACAGTATTTCTACCCACCTCCAATTCCATCTCTTCCCATTTTACAAACATCACCCCATTAAGCCTCCCACTCAGTTCCAGTTTCCAGGTAATTGGAAACATCTAGCTCTTAATTCATTTTCAGGAAAGATATTACTAACCAACCCAAGCCCAATGAATGATCATAAATAGGTCATCTCTCACCCATGCTCTCCCTGGTGACTCACTCAAGTTCCTCCACCACTGCCACATAGAATTCCCATCCCCACACCCCTAGTTGTGTGAGCTCTCACAGTCCTTAGGTGGCTGACATATAATGTCAAAATGCTTTTAACACATGATGACAACAGCAGCTGCAATTTCCATTTGTGGAAGATTCCTCAACAGGCACATCATTGTGAACATCAGCCATTATACTATGATGTAATAAGGTAACGCTATCATGTGACATCAGTGTGTCAGTTGGCTTGTTCACACTATTTGGGCCTAGAACATCAATGATTTTTGAGTATCTGTGTTTGTTTTTCATATCCTTTTTCTCACCTCTTTGCTGTTATCAGCTATCAGCTCTACTTGCTGCTGTCATTGTACCCATCCCCAACATCACTGGCCATCCTACCCTTTAATTTGTTGTTGTTGTTGTTGTTGTTGTTTTTGAGACAGAGTCTCATTTTGTTGCCCTCTGTAGAGTGCCATGGCACCATAGCTCACAGAAACCTCAAACACTTAGAGTCGATCAATCCTCTTGCCTCAGCCTCCCAAGTAGCTGTGACTACAGGTGCCTGCCACAATATCCAGCTATTTTTAGAAATGTGGTCTGCTCTTGCTCAGGCTTGTCTCATCAGCTCAAGCAATCCACCTACTTCTGCCTTCAAGAGTGCTAGGATTATAGGCATGAGCCACCACGCTCAGCCTAATTTATTGTTTCTAAGGAAACATGTTGGAAAAAGTACAAAGGCTGAAAGTGATGGCAATATATAAGTAGGCACAGTGCCTGAAATATTTTAGGTATTCTATATTTTTAAAGTATTAGTTTTAAAAGTACTAAGAACTAAATAAAAGAAAGCTTTACTGCTACAACACATGAAAAGTCTGGGAAAAAAAAAAAAAAAAAAAAAACAGCACTATTCATCCCCAAATTAAAAAACAAACAAAATTTGGCTTCAAAGAAAGAGAAATACCCAAATTCCAGATGAGAAAAAGAAAATGAAGTCAAGATCAATAAGTACATATAGGTATTAGAGTGTCCCACAAGAACATCAGATCAGATATAGGTTCTAGGGACTGAGACAGGAACACTAATAACCACATACACATGTGGTCACAGGCCCATGCAAAATGACAGCTCAAATTGAGCTACCTGCATACAGCTTGAAGCCTCAGAAATTTCCAGTCCATTAGAAGGGTGCAGAATTACTTTGTCCACTGGCTCAGTGACTCAATAAGAATAGTTGGTGTGTTTGGGGACCTTAAGCAAGTAAATTAAAAACAAACCTGTGAAAAATAAAAAATCTCAGCCTCTATTCCTTGGAGATGTGAAGTTCACATTAATACTATCTGTAGGTATAGAAAACTCAAGTTGAGAAATACCCTGGGAAACCCTAGGGTATTAAAAAAATCAATGTGAAATCTGAAGACTGTAGAAATTCTCATAGAGGGAAACAAAAGTTAAAGGTAAACTCATAATAAAAAATGACTAACTACACAAGGAAATTAAATACCATAAGTTATTGTGCATTTATAAAATGTTACAAAGGAAAGTTATAAAAAGTTATATATATAAAAAGTTATATACGAAGTTATAAAATGAAACAAAGGAAAAGAATACAGCCTGACAACTGGAAATAATAAAATAAACAACAACAACAACAAAAGGGGGCAGAGACAAGATGGCTGACTGAAGCTTTCCACAGAGGCTCCCATCCAGAAAGAGAGTCAAAGGACTTAAATTTAGCAAGTAACCTGGTAGATTTGAGCTGCACCAAGAGAGAAGGTTGAAGAACGCACATCAACCCCGCTGAGGCAAGCTGCGACCCCAAGCATACAAACAAAAGGTACAAAATCCATCACAAAGCGGACGGGGGTCCCCTCCCCCATGAGAACGGCTTGGAGTGCCCCACAAACAAACAAGCAGAGTTCAAAGGTCCTCCCACTACACTCCATGGGAGAGACCCTCTAAAAATTGGACCTACCTCCCCTACTAGGGTGCCACGGCATTCTCCTGCCAGGCATAAAACTGTATATAATCTCTACCTGCAACTCTGAGCTCCCAGCACTCCCCTCCACTCTCACTCTGAGGTATGGAGGCCTATCCAAAAGGAGTCCAGATTCTTGTTTGATTTCTCAAGGGGTGTGGACAGGGCCCCTAAACTGCAGCTGATCAGTGCTGACTCTGGGGCATGGGAGTGAGGAAAGGACAGTTGGCTGAGAGGGAACCACACCAGAGTGGCGGTGCCCCGAGGCACAGAACAGTAGCCATCTTTTGGCAACAATAGGGCTCACTCCCAGATATTCTGAAGCCACACCCCCTGTCTCCCTGGGCAACCAGAGGAGGCTGGGCATCTACTCGGGTGGCAACCACCACAGAACAGATAGGGGACAGAAACACAGGCCCCGTGAGTAAAGAGTTTGCCTGAAGTGGTACTGGCCTGGGTGGAGCACAGGGACTAGAAACGCATGCGCAGAGCCGGGAAGTTCTCAGGGTGGGGCTGACCCAGAGGACCGCTTTACTGAGCCTAAGATGCACCCAGCCCTCAGGGGATCGTCAGCCTATAGACAAAGGAAGACAGGAGGCTAGAACTGACAGGTAACCAAATACAAACCTGCAGGAGCAAAGACAGGGCCTGAGGCACAGGCTCTGGGAACTCAAAACAGCTTCTCTTCTGCAGGGGAATTTAG
>CAUYPK010023611.1:0-15292 GCA_963574355.1 Loris lydekkerianus
AAGCCAATTAAAAACATTCAGTGGGGAAAAGATTCCCTATTTAACAAATGGTGCTGGGTAAACTGGCTGGCAACCTGTAGAAGATTGAAACTGGACCCACATCTTTCACCATTAACTAAGATAGACTCTCACTGGATAAAAGATTTAAACCTAAGACATGAAACTATAAAAATACTTGAAGAAAGTGGAGGGAAAACTCTTGAAGGAATCAGCCTTGGTAAATATTTTATGAGGGGGACTCCCCAGGCAATTGAAACAGTATCAAAAATACACTATTGGGACCTGATCAGACTAAAAAAGCTTCTGCACAGCCAAGAACATAGTAAAGCAAGCAGACAGCCCTCAGAATGGGAGAAAATATTTTCAGGTTATACCTCTGATAATGGTCTAATAACCAGAATCCACAGAGAACTCAAACATATTAGCAAGAAAAGAACATGTTACCCCCATTTAAGGATGGGCAAGGGACTTGAAGAGAAACTTCTCTAAAGAAGACAGATGCATAATCTACAAACACATGAAAAAAAAAGCTTATCATCCTTAACCAGAGAAATGCAAATCAAAACTACTTTGAGATATCAGTTAACCCCAGTAAGAGTAGCCCTCATAACAAAATCCCCAAACCAGAGATGTTGGTGTGGATGTGGAGAAAAGAGCACACTTCTAAACTGCTGGTGGGAATGTACACTAATACGTTCCTTCTGGAAGGATGTTTGGTGAATACTTAGAGACCTAAAAATAGACCTGCCATAAGATCCTATAATTCCTTTACTAGGTTTATATTCAGAAGACCAAAAATCACAATATAACAAAGACATCTGTACCAGAATGTTTATTGCAGCCCAATTCATAATTGCTAAGTCATGGAAGAAGCCCAAGTGCCCAATGACCCACAAATGGACTAGCAAATTGTGGTACATGTATACCGTGGAATATTATGCAGCCTTAAAGAAAGATGGAGACTTTACCTCTTTCATGTTTACATGGATGGAGCTGGAACATATTCTTGTTAGCAAAGTATCTCAGGAAAGGAAGAAAAAGTATCCAATGTACTCAGCCCTACTATGAAGCTAAACTATAGCTTTCACTTGAAGGCTATAACCCAACTATAGCACAAGACTATGGGGAAAGGGCCAAGGAAGGGGAAGAGAGGGGGGTTATAGCGGAGGGAGGGTATTGGGTGGGGCCACACCTATGGTGCCTCTTAGAATGTGTACAGGCAAAACTTACTAAATGCAGAATACAAATGTCTACATACAGTAACTAAGAAAATGCCATGAAGGCTACGTTGAACAGTTTGATGAGAAAATTTCAGATTATATATGAAAGCAGTACATTGTAACCCTTGATTGCACTAATGTACATGGCTATGACTTAACAATAAAAATTAAAATAATAATAAAGTAAATAAAATAAAATAAAATTTGTGACAGCCAGTACAATACCTCTCACAGACGACAGAATGAATAAATATGACTTAGATTCCCATTAAGTGGAATTAGCTACTTATGTAAATTTTAAAGAGTCTGTAATCAATTTTTAAGCAAAAAGTAAGAATGTAGGTTGTTGTTTTTTTTTTTTTTAAATTAAGATTTCAAGCACAGATTAGCAGTTTCACTTGTCTGGATTTTCATATTTTGACTATTGTTCTTAAAAAGGAAATCTTTATATTATTACATGTTGTTTATAAGACATTTTCTACTTTTAGTTAATAGTGGAATTAAACATTTGGGTTAGGGTGTTTTCAAATATCTTATTGAAAACATTGGGCAAGTCATCTGAGCAATATACAAACTGAGTTGAAAAAGATTGATGATAAGAAATGAACCTAGATATTCCAATATAAAAGACTTGTAAGTGAAAAATGTGTCATGATTATAATAAGATGAAGTCTGTTTTTGATTTTATTGCATACCACTGCCCATTACATATCCCATTTCAATTAAGAGGATCTTCTCATTAAGGTAGGAAGTGTGCCTGTGGCTCAGTGAGTAGGGTGCCGGCCCCATATGCCAAGGGTGGCGGGTTCAAACCCAGCCCTGGCCAAACTGCACCAAAAAAATAGCTGGACATTTTGGCAGGCACCTGTAGTCCCAGCTGCTTGAGAGGCTGAGGCAAGAGAATCGCGTAAGCCCAAGAGTTAGAGGTTGCTGTGAGTCGTGTGACGTCATGGCACTCTACCCAAGGGTGGTACAGTGAGACTGTCTCTAACAAAAAAAAAAAAAAAAAAAAAGTAGGAAGTGTGTTTCATCCAGGTATTTGTTCATTACACCTTCATTATTATAAACTTTATAAAGAGTTTGATGATTCAGACATTTGTAGAATTTATACACTTCTGCTTATTCATGCTAAAGCAGTTTTATCCACCCTGAATTTATGCACTCTTGCCTATTCTTACTAAGGCAGTTGGTTTATCTGCCTTAGTCATGACAATCTTGAGTACATAGGGAACTTAAAAAACATTAGATATTCTGTTCCATTTTTCACCTGAAAGCTTAAAAGCATTTTTATAGTAATAAAAATTCTGACCACAAGAAATAAAAGAACTGAATTAAAGCATTGGTTTGCAAATCTTCTTTCATTAACTACCATTTTTCATGGTTGCATTTCTTATGTACCAGCAAAAAGGGTAAGTTTAATTATTTGATCTTCCTCTTAAATGACCTTGAACATGTAAAAGAGAATAGAGAGTGGGAAAATATCATGGGATCCCTCTTTTCTCATTCCATCCCCCACATTCAGTTTGTCCTATGTACTAAACTGATCCCACTACTGCCACCATGATATATCACCTTGACTCTACAACTTCACTTATTTTAGTTCATTGGCCTTGTGAATCTTGGCCCATACTTGAATATTTTACACTATTTCCTAGGTCTAAAACACTTTGGAGAACTTTATTATGAGGCCATCTTTGGCCTTCAATCTCAAAGGAATCATCGTTCATTAGTGAGGCCCTTTCTAATTACCCAATATGCATGGAAATTTCCCTACAAAGTCATTATTATATCACCCTATTTTTATATTTTTATAGAATGAGATACTATCAAAATTATCTTCTATCATACAAATTGAGAGTTTGAACATATAATTATAGTACAAAAATCATGCAAAGATAGTATGGAATTCTTATGTAATAACCCACACAACTCTTTTTGATGAGTTTCCCCTCTCTTTGGGGCTGAATAGCATTGCAATTAAGTCTTTTCATCTAAAGTGTCTTCTTACCAGACTCAATTTTCTGCCCAGACACATCAGATCTCAGATAAATAGAGAGCAGTGCGTGATCTAGTAAATTTTCAAATACTCAATCATTTGCTGTTCTGCATATTCTACCCTTTCTAACTCTCAAGATAAAGTCTAAGTACACAAAGAGGGTCACTCTGTCACTGTGGTATTAGAGACAATTATTATTCTCTGGGATGAAATATCTGATAATGTCTCCAGACACACATATAGATATGATTGATCTTCCTGAATTTTTAAAATGGGGTTTGAAAACAGCCACTGAAATCCATGGTCCCCACTGTGGTCTTAAATACTTCTATGCATGGTAGCATCTATGGTCATTATGATGGTCTGTTTAAATCAGAACCATCACATATCTTTAACAAGTTTATGAGACTTTCACGTATACTTTATGTGCTGAATTATGACAGCTCATCTGATGATTTATTGTATTTACAATGTTAATCCCATAAGATTATGATATATTTTTACGTATCCTTTCTGCATTTAGATATCTTTAGACACATGAATACCTACCATTGTGTTACAATTACCTGTAGTATTCAGTACAACAACTTGCTATACCACTTTGTAGCTTAGGACCAAAAGGCTATATAGCGTGTAGCCTAGGTGGGTAGTAGGCTATATCATCTAGGTTTGTGTAGGTATGCTCTGATGTCCTCCTAATTATGAAATCACCTGGCACATTTCCCAGAATGCATTCTTGTCACTAAGTGACTTGACTGCATCTATATTCACAAGGAACTTGGTATACTACCTTATATTCATCCATCTAATTTCTTCTGTGCTATCTTAAGTAACGGCGGCAGTTTCTCTGAAGGTTAGGTCTCAAATTGTAATGTATTCAGGTTCCAACTCTCCTATACATCCTATACAAATGTACAATGGTGAGGATGTACAGAAAACAGTCAATATAGCAAGAGTGAGACTGCTATATTGACAAATACCTGCTTGTAACATTGTCCTTTGATCGACCTCAGGGAACACTTCTGGCACACACAGTCAACAGTGATTGATAAAGATGGTTCACTATGCTTAGATTCTTTGCACAAATGATATAATTACTGCTGAATACTTTTTTTTATTCTGAGGGTCTAAAATTTAGGTGCATATCAGTCAGAAGTGACCTGACCAAGCCATAAGACATTGGACACTGAGTCTGTAATAGGTTTCCCTGTGTAGAAACATTACATTCAAATTGCTGCGTATTTCTGGGAGGAAATGCCTTCATATAAATCCTCACAGGATGGAGACAACATAAGGAGCCCAACACAAAGTTTTCTCCAGACTCAATTTATATCTTTTCCATTATTATCTGGCTATCTATGCTTACCTCACTGTAATAAATCTAAGAGGTAAGATAACTACACACTGAGTTCTGTGAGTCCTTTTAGTGGACATCCAAACATGTGAGTAGTCTTAAGGACCCCAACCATGGAGAAATTACTTAAGAGATAAACAACCATATAAATAAAATGATCTCTTAGCTTCTTGTTCTCACCATCTCGATATATCTTTTCCTATTCTAACTATGGGATATATTTTTTACTTGCCTTTGTTTAGAAGACAAAATTGTTTGCTTGAAAGCATTCAACAATTAGCATGTACTTTGAGATCATTGTTTAAGGGCTTTTTTGCTCATTAAAAATTATTTGCATGTTTTTTGAAGTAGGGAAAAGCATGTCTGTGAAAGATTCCATTCAAGGGGACCTCTGCGGAAAACACAGGCCTGATGGAAAAATTTATAGTGAGTTGCATAGGTAAGGAAGCATTTAGGATACTGATTTTATACAATAGTTTAGGTCTTAAACTTTAGGATGAAAGTGGCTTGAATTAAGGTTGTTGAAACAGAGAAAATAGCAAATAAGTGTTTAAAAAAGTTTGTATACCTTCATAATCATAATAATAACAACAACAAAACCTACAGTAGGCAAAGGTTCCTAATCATCCTTTTACCCACCTTTCACTGAAGATCATAAAATTTCTGTGCCTATAACAAAGGAAAAAATACAATTACTGTCTAGTTATGTTAGTCATTGATATGACATAAACACAATGTTTTCTTTCTGAAATTCTTTCAGCCTTTGCATAGTGAATTCTGCAACAAACCTGCCCATTTTTATTGTTATCCTCATAAGCTTGATTATTTTCCATAACTGCAATTTTTTGACATTCTGAATACCAAGGAGAATAACAAATTGCATAAACGCAAATGTCCATTTGAGATTTTGGAAAAAGAGAATGTTGAAGTGCCTTAACTATAAGGTCCATTTCCCTTTCTTTTGCATTTTCCTCTAGTCACGCACTTTGTTTAGATGTTGGTTGCTAAAATAAATAAAGACAAGGGAAAATATTTGGTAATAACATTGGAGCAGGGACTTGAGTGAGGACGTGGATCAAGGGTCCAGTTCAATGCCTACTGAATAAATATTTAAACTTTTATATTGAACAGGCCAGATGTCTGGTGACACAGGGTTTTCAAAAGTAAATATGAACTGATCTAAAGCAAGACTCCTACCTCAGTCTTTTGTGATTAAAGGATGTAAGAAACATGCCTATGGAAGCCATTACTTTTCTTCTACCCAAAAAAGTTGTTTAGGCATCCATCTCTTTGGCCTTCCTGCAGTATGTTTTTCAGAATATCAATCTACAACAGTCATAAGGATACTCTGTCTAGGGCAGAGACTATAGGCAGAAATATTTCGTAAGAGATTATAACAATAAAAATAATGAAAGGATTGGAGAGAAATAAAGTCCTTATCATAAAGTAGAAAAAAATTGGACCTTTGGAGGGGAGGGAAGGGGATTGGGAAGAGAACATAGTTCTTAGTTTGACTTGTGTTAGAAGAATTTTAATTTCCTCTTGGAACAATAAAAAACTGTAAGGAGAAATTAAATAGGGAAATAAGCAACTAAGTAGATGTTTTTTTGTTTGTTTCTGAGACTGTGTATGTTTTTTTTCCCCCTTTACTTGGTCACCCTCAATAGAGTATTGTGGTATCTTTACCTCACAGAAACCTCAAACTCTTGGGCTCTAGTGATCCTCCTGCTTCAGCCTCCCAAATAGCTGGGACTATGGGTGCCTACCATAGCACCCAGCTATTTTTAGAGAGGGTGGGTCTCACTATAGCTCAGGCTGCTCTCAAACTCAAGCAATCCACCTGCTTCAGCTATGTACGGATTTAAATGCATCTAGTTTGATATACTAAGGTAGAAGTAGCCGATATTCAGTTTGAAATTTGGCTCTGGAATAGTAAGTGCAGTGTCAGGCAAGGCCATTGACAGGGTTCCAGTGTTTTTATGTAAAGTGAACTATAGTAGAATATGTATGTGCATATGTATATATGTCAATTTCCTTTTATTTCTATCAATCTTCTAAGAGCGATGTCCCTTTCACCTCATACTGGCAAGTACTTTATGTCTCAATGACCAAAAGAATAAGCTCTTTTCTGTATTGTCTTTATATTCAACATCACTGTAGATAGCTTTAAAATGAACATTTACTGGGCACTTACTATGTTCTATTTGCTGCATACTTTGTATGCAATGCCTTATTTAAATATGAGAAAAGTCTTAGGAAGGGAAATTATATTCCTTTTTTATACAGTACACAATAGAATCCTAAACCTAGATGAGGTATGTTATGACTCAAGTTCTAACACTTGATAAGTTTTCCAGAGTAAGGAACTGAACACATCCTAAGGCAGTGTTTTTCATCCTTTTTTTAAAATCTCACAACGTACATGAGCCTATAGTTAAACTTCTGCAGCACACTTAAATTGTGTTGATAAAAAAAAAAGAGTATACTTTCTGTGCTTTGAAAACCTCTTTTAAAAATAAATTAATGATCTTTAAAAATTTTTGCAGCATGCCAGTTGAAAATCGCTATCCTATGTAGATGCAGGGAAAATATATATTACCAACACACAGAACTGCTTCATTCTTAATTGACTCTTGTGGTGCTCCTTAGATGTCATTCAAATGCAGTAGCAAACAGATGTGGCCCCTTCTATGTTGCTATTTGCCACTTAATTTGAATATTGAAGGCAAAGAGGTGGCTGCCTCATTAGTTATCAAGGGTAGAGGTAATGGATAGCCTGAGATAGGCTGTTCTGTCCCTAGACATGCTGCAGTTTGAAATATCATTACGAGTATCTTCTATTGCCTTTGAATTAAACTCATGTTCTCAGCCAATCTGGAAGAAATGTGAAAACTTATCTTCTATTTATAATAGAGATAATTAGACTTCCCATCTGGCCAAAGAACAGGAGGCTATACCTAAGTGTGTATTCCAGTAACTGGGACTGCAGAATGGTATGTGGAGGGCAGGGGTGAATTTGAGATAGTCTTCAGAATTTTGAAGAATCTGGAATTCAAAACTAAATAATAGTCAGTGAAGGAAAAGGAAGAAGTTTTGAGAGCTTCTGGAAGAAAGTTTAAATACTTTACATAGCCACTCTCAAGAATATTATGTAGCACTGAATCCTAAGCTACTGTTAGAGCACAAAAGCATTTAACCATTGAGCACTCTTAGGATTGTCTGCAGCGATCACTCAAACGTAGTAAATGGCAGAAATGGCAGAAGAGGACACAAACGTTTGCCAGGTAGTGAAGGATCAGGGTTGGCAATATGAGTACACATGAAAGCCAGACTTGCAGTGTAGAAAAGACCTACAGAGGCTTTGTCTCGATATAACAAACTAGGGGCTGTCTATTTAAAAGAAGTAACCAAGTCAGTGTGGGTTGGTGGTTCAGGTGTGAGAACTGGAGGCCAAAATATGAGGTAACAGCAGTTTCTGTACCATCAGGAAACCCAGACCTAAAGACACTGCCACAGTGTCTGCCACAATCATCTCAGCATCCCCGAATAATCATGTGCCCACATGTGTGGGTAACAGAGATGTAGATGTCAGAACTACTGAAGCAGAGGAGCTTAAGGAACAAGCAGATCATGAGGATGCTTCAAACTGAATAAGAGAAGACATTCATAAAACATCAAAATGAAAAGGCTGTTGAAGAAGGTTGCTAGGCCATGACAAGCAGAAGTTTCATTCTTTGTTCCCCATAATCCTCAACAAGTTTTTGTAATATTCTTTTCCACTCTGATTGGTTATGTTTTATCTTACACCAGAATAGGAGTGTCGCAGGGTCACAAATAATACTTTATCTTTGTTCATGCCTGCCATGGAACACACTTGAGATCATGAAAGGAATGTACACATAGATAGAAAGACAAATGGAGAATATGTTAGCAAGAATATATGTCAAAGATACAATCTATATGAAAACCATATTACTGATATATAGGGAAGTACAATTGTGTAGAAATGTCATTGTAAAGCCAGTGTACTTTTCCACCATGAGGTAGAAAACTAAGAAATTAGAAGGGTTGCTTTTTTATAGAGAAAGGTTACTAATTGAGAAAAGATATTTTGAAAGAGTTTTATAAAGCATTCATTCTTCTTTTTAATTTTATATATTTATATATTAAGATGTATGTACACATGATACATATATGATAATTTAATTTGTAAGGGTTATATCAATATAGCTAAAATATCCATCACCTTACATTTTTGTCTTTTCTTTATACTATTAATAGAAACATTCAAATTATTCTCTTCTAGCTAATTTTTAAAAATACAGTAGATTATACTATATAATGGTCACCTACAGATTTAGAAAACACTAGGCTTTTTTCTGTCAAACTGTATCTTTCTTTTCATTAATCAACATCTCTTCATCCTGCCCCTTACCCTCTTCAGCCTCTGGTAAACTCTATTCTCTACTGTCACGAGATCCAATTTTTTTAGCTGCCACATAAGAACATGCGATATTTGTCTTTCTGTTCTTGGCTTATTTCATGTGATGTAATGATCTCTAGATTCAATCATGTTGTTTCAATTTAGAGAATTTCATTTGTTTTTTTATGGCTGAATAAGACCTCATAGTGTATATACATACCATATTTTCTTTATCCACTTATTTTGGGGTGGACCCTTAGGTTATTTCCACGTTTTAACTATTGTGAATAGCGCTACAAGGAACATGACAGTGAAGATATCTCTTTGACATACTAATTTCCTTTCTTTTGCATATACACCCATAGTGGAATTGCTGGAGCACTTGGCAGTTCTATTTTTTGTTTTGCTTGTTTGTTGTTTTGTTTTCTTTTGTGGAAGCACCATTTTCTGTAGTTCCTGTACTACACCAAAAAAATATGAGGGGTCCCCTTTCTTCAATAGGCCAGCATTCATTACTGCCTGTATCTTTGATATGAGCCACTAACTGGGGTGAGATGATATCCCATTGTAGTTATAATTTGCATTTCCCTGCAGATTAGTGATTCCAAGTATTTTTTTCATACACCTATTGCCTACTTTTATTTTTTAATTAGATTGCTATTATTATTTTTGTTATTAAGTTTTTTTGTACTCCCTGTATATTCTGGTTATTAATCACTTGCCAGATGGATAGTTTGTAAATATTTTCCTCCATTCTGTGAGTTATGTTTTTTGTGGATTGTTTCCTTTGCTACAAGGGAAGGTACAAATTGAAAGCAGTGCTCATAAAAGATAGGAATAACAGCCATCATGGAGTAGTCTACAGGAAGAATGAACATGGGATAAGGAGTGTGGTTGAAATATATTGAAATAAGTTTTTGAGATAAGAGAGCAGAAAATAACGCATGCACAAGCAAATGAGTGTAAGTGAGTAGAACGGAAAAGGCAGAAACATGAGGAGTAGGCTATGGGAACTAAAGTGTGGCATAACAAGGGATGAATAATTATAGCTAGACTTTGTATTATGTCATATATTGGTGGAAATGTTTATAAAGCATCAGATAATGAATATATTAGACTTTGTACACCACACTCAACTTTGTCAAAGCATGAAAGCAGCCATAAACAGTTCATATAAATAAGCACAGCAATGTTCTAATGAAATATTTTCTGAATACTAAAATTTGAATTTCATGTAATTTTATGTGTAAAGAAATATTATTTTTTAATTTTTCAACCATTAATAAATGCAAAAACCATTCTAAATGTGTAGAGGATAAAAGAAAATGTGATGTATCAAATTTAACCTATGCACCTTGGTAGCTATATACATATATATATATATATATATATATATATATATATATATATATTTCTATATACAGGGTGGCCATAAAGTTTGTATGCAATTAGAGGTCATGGCCACCCTGTATTTATCCTATATGGTATATATACATATTATATACATACACATATATACTTTATCTTTAAAGGTTTAACTCCATAAGAAAAATACAATGTAGTAGTAATCTTAAGAGTTGAATTATTAATCTGGCTTTAAAACAGAAATTCTGCTCTAATAAATGACATTTATCCAGGATTAAATGGATTATAATTTACAAATGACATTTATCCAGGATTTTCTTTTTAAGTGGCTGAATGAAAGATGATCTTTTAGAGATGTCAGTGTAATTTTAGCTCAACGATTAGGAAAAAAGGGAAATAAAGTGTTCAAACTTAAATGTACTAAAGAACAAGTAAAATAATTTTGATCTCAACCTCAATATATTTGGTTTTCTATCTTAAATATCAATGTCTAATAAGCATTTTTTAAAAGTTTATTTTATTTTTATTTTTTTTTTAAGTAGGGTACACTTGGCTGATGGAAGTAGAATGGCTTGGGTTATTACTGGTGAGATAATAGAATGAGATTATACAAATTTGGGAGCAATAGGGCAAGACAGCTGACATGGTTCACCACATTTCCTCAGAAAGGAGGACAAGTTTTGATGAAAATTAAACATAGCTCAAGTGTAATTCTAAGGGAAAGTACAAAAAATACTGGAAATTCCACATGAAGAAGTTGCAAAGCAGAACAAGAAAGAACAAAATATCAGTACAGATCAATTTTCAAAAAACTTGAATCCCATGGAAAGCATAGGTGGAGATTTTTTCCACTTCTCTAAAACTTCTGGAACAGCATAGGCTCTACCAGTGAAATGTGAAATTCTTGAAAACAGAGCTTCAAGCCCCCCACATGGTTGCCCCCATCACCACAGACCTGAGCAGAGATGGCAGACACTATGTTGCTTCTCCATCCATGGTGTCCCTTTGCCCTCCCCAGGGAAATTTGGCACATCAGTTTTCATTTCATTGGTCCCTACACAAACATTTCAAACTCTTTCCCAGACAGCAGAGACCACAGGGGCCTGTGGGTCCCAGGGGATATTTGTCCAGGAAGTTGGACAAATATGAGCAGAGTGACAACTCTTCTTCACTTCTCCTCCTCTACCTACTGCAGCAGAATGGTACTGGTGCCCCAAAGGATGATTGAACTGGGGCTCTCAGGAGCAACTGCTTTTCCTCTTTTGGTTCACCTACTACATGGAGGATCCTACAGATTGTGAGACTTACATCTTTCCTTTTAAAGACCTGCATCAGACACAGGGGTGCTGGAACTATGAACTCCCTCTCTTCCCCACTGTTGTCCTAGCAAAGCACAGAATACTGTGAAATGGGGGGAAGGAGGGGACATTAAACCTGCTTGAGCACACCAAAGACAACTTGGGGACAGCATGCTTCTCCCTGGTATGGTAGGAATTGAACTTGGGAGACCAGGGGACAGGCCTGTAGACTACATGACATACCACCAGGACTCATTCATGTCACTTTCAGGAAAAGAGAAGGGATTTGTGTACCAATATCAAGAGGTGAGGAAGGACACATAGACAGAACTGAGAGGGCTGTATGTGTACAGCCACAGTGTACTCCTGGAAAACCCCTCCCCCCAACAGAAAAGCCCAGGTGGGATGCTGGTTAAGGAAGCCCACAGCCCACTATTGCTGGTGATATTAGCTAGTGTGGGCTACTAGAAGTGTCCTGATGCTAAAAGGAGATGTTGAGGCAGAGGAAGAGGGAAAATAGTGAAACCTACTCTTGACAGTCAATCTATGAATCCCAGAAGGCTCCTTTCCCATCAGCAGATTTTCTGGCATGGTAGGCCTCTTCAGCTCCTCCCTGATGGCTTTGCCTTTTGGTCTGTGAGTCTTGGTCTGTGAGTTGACCATTGACCCCTGCTGAAATAGCTCTTATGCCCACTGCCACTTGTGTGGAGCCCAAAGGCAGGCCCACTGATTCATCCCTGCCCAGCCTCACTCCCCCACCCACCTATCCTATGATAGAGAATTAGGAGTCACTTGGAAGCTTCAGGGCCCTACCCAATGCCTGGCACATTTGAATGTCCCCCCTTATGAAGTAGGACTGTTTACGTACCCTCCAAAAACAAAACTGGAGCAGGCTTTTTCTTATAAGTGACACCTACTGGCAGGAAGAACAACTTGTAAAACCCATTACAGCATTTACTGACTGAATCATTAAAATCTGGGTGACTCCTACTTACTAGCACCATCTACTATCTCAGAAATTAAACTTGATGTGCAAAAAAATTCACAGTTCAGTACATGACAGGGCTTGGAAAAGAGAATTTTAAAAACCCCTATCTTTCTTTGTCAACAAGTGACAGGGAAATTGGCTATACATAAAGTGTACCTCTGCTACAATATACAAATACATAGCAATTGAGATAACCACCACACTACAGATATTTAAAACCAAGGTATCACATCCAGAACGTAGACCCCCCACCAAAGTACCTGACACACAAAGCCAAATGTCTTTACCCAACATATGCTACTACTCAACAACCTTAAAAGTGAAGGTGGAAGAAAACTCCCATCTAAACAAAAGAAAATGCATAACAAGTGACAGCCATTCCAGGTAAGAAACAAAAAAAATCACAACTCTAGAAGTATGAAAAATCAGAGTAAAATGATATCCCCAAGGAACCACACCAGCTCTCTAGCCCTGAAACCCAACCAAAATAAAAACAGTGAAATGACAAACAAAGAATTCCAAATATGGCTCCCTGTCTCTACCCATATATATAAATTAATTCAAGATGGGTTAAAAACTTAAATATAAAGCATGAAACCATAAAAATTCTAGAAGAAAATTAAAAAAAAAAAAAAAAAAAAAACCTCTAAGGTAAATTATGTATAACTAAGACCCAAAGGGAAATACAACAACAACAAAAATAAATGGGGCTTGATTAAATTAAGAAGTTTCTGCATGGCAAAGGGAATAATCAAGGGTGAATAGAAACCTACAGAAGGGGAGAAAATATTTACAAACTATACATTTGACAAAGGTCTGATATCTGGAATCTACAAAGAATTCAAGCAATTAAAAAAAAAAATAAAGAAATAACAAAAACAGGGATGAGTAACAGCTTCCTTGCAACTGGGCACCATGAATCTGGGGAGACAAGACTCCAGGCATCTCTGGCTGGTGGAATCTGCCTATAATCATCCCTTTGAGGACACAGGAAGTCAGCAAGAGACTTCTGGACACCAAGAGGAGGACAAAAGCTGTGGAAAACAGGCAAGTGGTTGCGTGTGTTTGATAGGTCTAATCCTGCCGGCAGCTGTAAGTACAGCAACAGTGAGTCTGCAAACTGGAAAGTCCTTACCTGTGAGCTGTTTTGGTGTTTTTGGACTTGGCACTCAGTTGAACTGCCTTGGGGAGAGCTTGGGCAGGAGTGCAGAGAACTTTGGGCATTGTCTAGGGCCCCAGACTGAGCTGCTGAGCTGATGGAGCTAATAGTGTTCATCTGTGAGCCATCTGTGAGAGAACTGCACCAGCAAGCTCTGCCTTCATGGTCGCAGAGCAAGGATCAGCTGGGAACTAGTAATCTAGTGACTGAGCAGCCTAAAGGCGGGGACTGAGCTGCCTTAAAGCCTTAACCCTTAAGGGCAGAGTGAGATTGGTTTGGGCACACTGGGTAAGTGGATAGCCACTTCAGCAGTGATCCCAGGGACAAGCACTTTCCTGGGAAAGCTTCTGTTTAGTCAAGTTTAGAAGTTTAAAGTACCTATTAGGAGGGCTGAAGAGAGATTTAGGGTCTCTACCCTGTGGGGTTTGAGAAATCAGCAGAGGCCTCCAGGTGTATCAGCATTGTAATTAACACCTCATACCCCAGAAGATGACATGTTGCCCAGACAATATTCAACAAGATATACACAGCTATAGCAATATATATATTGCTTTTTTTTTTTGGGGGGGGGGGTTGTTGTTGTTGTTGTTGTTGTTTTCTTTTTTAATTTCAACCTTTTCCCTATAGATTTTTGTTTTCTCTTTTTTCTTTTCTCTCTCCATTTTTTTCGTTTAAATACAATTTCCCATTGTCACCTTTTTCAATAATTAGAACTTCATTTTTGCTATTGATTCTACCCCTATTATTTGGTTTATCTTTTTTTATTATTATTATAGATAAAAATATGCACCATAGATGTGGCCCAACCCATTAGCCTCCCTCCACCCAAACCTGCCCCCTCCCTTCCCCTTCTTTGGTCCTTTCCCCATAGTCTTGTGGTATAGTTGGGTTATAGCCTTCATGTGAAAGCTATAGTTTAGCTTCCGAGTAGGGCTGAGTACATTGGATATTTTTTCTTCCATTCCTGGGATACTTTGCTAAGGAGAATATGTTCCAGCTCCATCCATATAAACATGAAAGAGGTAAAGTCTCCATCTTTCTTTAAGGCTTCATAGTATTCCATGGTATACATGTACCACAGTTTGCTAGTCCATTCGTGGGTCGATGGGCACTTGGGCTTCTTCCATGACTTAGCCATTATGAATTGGGCTGCAGTAAACATTCTGGTATAGATGTCTTTGTTATATTGTGATTTTTGGTCTTCTGGGTATAAACCTAGTAGAGGAATTATAGGATCAAATGGCAGGTCTATTTTTAGATCTTTAAGTATTCTCCAAACATCCTTCCAGAAGGGATGTATTAGTGGGCATTCCCACCAGCAGTGTAGAAGTGTGCCCTTTCCTCCACCTCCACGCCAACATTTCTGGTTTGGGGATTTTGTTATGTGGGCTACTCTTACTGGGGTTAGGTGATATCTCAAAGTAGTTTTGATTTGCATTTCTCTGATGATTAAGGATGATGAGCTTTTTTTCATGTGTTTGTAGATTTT
>CAUYPK010023615.1:0-30389 GCA_963574355.1 Loris lydekkerianus
AAGACCAGAGATGTTGGCGTGGATGTGGAGAAAAGGGATCACTTCTACACTGCTGGTGGGAATGCAAATTAATACATTCCTTTTGGAAAGATGTTTGGAGAACACTTAGAGATCTAAAAATAGATCTGCCATTCAATCCTGTAATTCCTCTTCTAGGTATATACCCAGAAGACCAAAAATCACATCATAACAAAGATATTTGTTCCGGAATGTTTATTATAGCCCAATTCATAATTGCTAAGTCACGGAAAAAGCCCAAGCGCCCATCAATCCACGAATGGATTAATAAATTGTGGTATATGTACACCATGGAATATTATGTAGCCTTAAAGAATGATGGAGACTTTACCTCTTTCATGTTTACATGGATGGAGCTGAAACATATTCTTCTAAGTATCTCACGAATGGAAGAAAAAGTATCCAATGTACTCAGCCCTACTATGAAACTAATTAATGGCTTTCATATGAAAGCTATAACCCAGTTATAACCTAAGAATATGGGGAAGGGAGAGGGAGAGTGGAGGGAGGGGGGAGGATGGGCGAAGGGAGGGTGATTGGTGAGATTACATCTGTGGTGCATCTTACAAGTGTACATATGAAACTTAGTAAATGTTGAATGTAAATGTCTTAATGTAATAACTAAAAAAATGCCAGGAAGGCTATGTTAACCAGTGTGATGAAAATGTGTCAAACTGTTTATAAAACCAGTGTATGGTGCCCCATAAATTGCATTAATGTACACAGCTATGATTTAATAAAAAAAAAAAAAAAGGAGTAGAAGAAGAAAATCACCAAATTTTTGGAACAAAACAACAATGAAAACATGAATTATCAGAACCTCTGGGATACTGCAAAGCCAGTCCTAAGAGGGAAATTTATAGCACTGTAAGCCTTCCTTAAGAAAATGAAAAGAGCAGAAATTAATAACTTAATGGGACATCTTAAGCAACTGGAGAAGGAAGAACATTCCAACCCCAAACCCAGCAGAAGAAAAGAAATAACCAAAATCAGAGCAGAATTAAATGAAATTGAAAACAAAAGAATTATATAACAGATTAATAAATTCAAACGTTGGTTTTTTGAAAAGGTCAATAAAATAGATAAACCTTTGGCCATCCTAACCAGGAGAAAAAGAGTAAAATCTATAATTTCATCAATCAGAAATGGTAAAGATGAAATAACAATAAACCCCCTCAGAAATTCAAAAAATCCTTAACAAATATTACAAGAAACTTTACTCTCAGAAATATGAAAATCTGAAAGAAATCGAGAAATACTTGGAAGTATGCCACCGACCAAGACTTAGCCAGAATAAAGTGGAAATGTTGAACAGGCCTATATCAAGTTCTGAAATAGGATCAACTATACAAAATTTCCCTAAAAAGAAAAGCCCAGGACCAGATAGCTTTACATCAGAATTTTACCAAGCCTCTAAAGAAGAACTAGTACCTACATTACTAAACCTCTTCCAAAATATAGAAAAAGAAGGAATACTACCCAACACATTCTATGAAGCAAACATCACCTTCCCTAAACCAGGGAAAGACCCAACAAGAAAAGAAAATTATAGACCAATATCACTAATGAATATTGATGCAAAAATACTGACTAAGATCCTAACAAACAGAATCCAACAACATATCAAAAAAATTATACATTATGATCAAATGAAACTTATCCCAGGCTCTCAAGGCTGGTTCAATATACATAAATCTATAAATGTAATGCAGCACATAAACAAACTAAAAAATAAAGACCATATGATTCTCTCAATTGATGCAGAAAAAGGTTTTGATAATATCCAGCATCCCTTCATGATCAGAAAACTTAAGAAAACTGGTATAGAAGGGACATTTCTTAAACTAATAGAAGCTATCTATAGGAAACCCACAGTCAATATCACATTGAATGGAGTTAAATTGAAATAATTTCCACTTAGATCAGGAACCAGGCAAGGTTGCCCATTGTCTCTGTTGCTCTTTAACATTGTAACGGACGTTTTAGCCATTGCAATCAGGAAAGAAAAGGTGATCAAGGGTATCCACATGGGATGAGAAGAGATCAAACTTTCACTCTTTGCAGATGACATGATCGTATATCTGGAAAACACTAGGGATTCTCCTACAAAACTTTTAGAAGTGATCAAGGAATACAGCAATGCCTCAGGCTACAAAATCAACACCCATAAATCTGTAGCCTTTATATATACCAACAATAGGCAAGCCAAAAAAATAGTCAAGGACTCTATTCCTTTCACAGTAGTGCTAAAGAAGAAGAAATATTTGGGAGTTTATCTAACAAAGAACGTGAAAGATCTCTATAATGAGAACTATGAACCTTTAAGAAAAGAAATAGCTGCAGATGTTAACAATTGGAAAAACATAGCATGCTCATGGCTGGGAAGAATCAACATCGTTAAAATGTCTATACTACCCAAAGCAATATATAATTTTAATGCAATACCTATTAAAGCTCCATTGTCATATTTTAAACATCTTGAAAAAATAATACTTCATTTTACATGGAATCAGAAAAAAACTTGAGTAGCCAAGACATTACTCAGAAATAAAAACAAAGCAGGAGGAATCATGCTACCAGACCTGAGACTATACTATAAATCGATAATGATCAAAACAGCATGGTACTGGCACAAAAGCAGAGAAGTAGATGTCTGGAACAGAGTAGAGAACCAAGAGATGAATCCAGCTACTTGCCATTATTTGATCTTTGATAAGCCAATTAAAAACATTCAGTGGGGCAAAGATTTCCTATTTAATAAATGGTGCTGGGCGAACTGGCTGGTGATCTGTAAAAGACTGAAACTGGACTCACACTTTTCACCATTAACAAAAATAGACTCTCACTGAATAAAATATTTAAATTTAAGACATGAAACTATAAAAATACTTGAAGAAAGTGCAGGGAAAACTCTTGAGGAATTGGCCTGGGTGAATATTTCATGAGGAGGACTCCCCAGGCAATTGAAGCAGTATCAAAAAATACATTACTGGGACCTCATCAAACTAAAAAGCTTCTGCACAGCCAAGAACATAGTAAGTAAAGCAAGCTGACAGCCCTCAGAATGGGAGAAGATATTTGCAAGTTATACCTCAATAAAGGTTTAACAACCAGAATACACAGAGAACTCAAACGTATTAACAAGAAAAGAACAAGTGTTCCCATCTCAAGGGCAAGGGACTTGAAGAAAAATGTCTCTAAAGAAGACAGAGATGCACAATCTACAGACACATGAAAAAAAGCTAATCATCCTTAATCATCAGAGAAATGCAAATCAAAACTACTTTGAGATATCACTTAACCCCAGTAAGAGTAGCCCACATAACAAAACCCCAAAACCAGAGATATTGGCATAAATGTGTAGAAAAGGACACACTTCTACACTGCTGGTGGGAATGCACACTAATACATTCTTTTTGGAAGGATCTTTGGAGAATACTTAGAAATCTAAAAATAGACCTGTCATTCGATCCTATAATTTCTTTACTAGGTATATACTAGGTATATAAAATCACAATATAACAAAGACATCCATACCAGAATGTTTATTGCCCCCCAATTCATAATTGCTAAGTCATGGAAGAAGCCCAAGTGCCCATCGACTCACGAATGGACTAGCAAATTGTGGTGCATGTATACCATGGAATATTATGCAGCCTTAAAGAAAGATGGAAATTTTATCTCTTTCATGTTTACATGGATGGAGCTGGAACATATTTTTAGCAAAGTATCTCAAGAATGGAAGAAAAAGTATCCAATGTACTCGGCCCTACTATGAAGCTAATATATAGCTTTCATATGAAGGCTATAATCTAACTATAGCACAAGAATATTGGTAAAGGGCCAAGGGAGGGCAAGGGAAGGGGGTGGTTAGGGTTGAGGGAGGGTAATGGGTGGGGCCACACCTACGGTGCATCTCAGAATGGGTACAGGCGAAACCTACTAAATGCAGAATACAAATGTAGGTACAATAACTAAGAAAATGCCATGAAGGCTACGTTGAGCAGTTTGATGAGAATATTTCAGATTGTATATGAAACCAGCACATTGTACCCTTTGATTGCACAAATGTACACAGCTATGATTTAACAATAAAAAAAAACACAATTAAAAAAATGTAGTATCTCTTCACAGCTCCCAGACTGTACACCAAAAAAGCTATGAACTATATTAGAACTACTCACTATAATTTGCTGACCCTGGACTAGGTCTTGGATCTGATATCTCCCTCTTATACCAAAAAAAAAGCATACCTGCAAATATGTAAATAATTTGTCTGAAAAGAATTTTATTCAAAAATGAACAATAAAATGACCCATGGCAGACAATTCAATAAGAGTATATTACCCAAAAGTAAAGGAAAAAAAGAGAAAAATTGTACTGAAAAAAATAATCTATCATGGATCAAATAAAAATAATGAAAGATTTTGTAGAAATTCAATGAAGTAATCATTTCTTTTTTTTTTTTTTAACATAATCACTTCTATAAAACAGGATCACAGCCGAAACAGCAGAGATACAAAACCCAACTGTAAAGTCTACTAGAAATTTTTGTCTCTTTTTCTACTGTTTTAGAACAGCTTGGCCTAGAATAGTGCCTGGCATATTGTTTTTCACATAGATTTTTGATGGAATAAATGAATGACAGTGCAACTAAAAAGAAAAACATAAACTGGCATAACTTATAAAAGAGGTAGGGAAAAAACTAAGCTTTTCACAAAAATAAAGGTCTCTTTGGGAGCAGCAGGAAGGGTATTAGACAGATGGGATCAGTATATAGTAAAAGATGTGGAAGATAAATGATTGATTAGAGAATAAAAAGAATAATTAAAAAGTTACATATAGGGGAAAAAGCAAAAGATATACATTTGCATTGGTGAAATCCTCAAAGAAAAAAATGTTAAATGATAAACCTAGCAAATATACAAAAATAAAATCTAGGAACGTTTCTGAAAGGAAGCAGATTTAAACTCAGATTCAAAGAGTGCACTGTGTCTCACCAAAAGCAAACAAAACAATAAATGATAACAAATAATGCTATGGATCATAGATTTGTTAAACATGAAAGATAAAGAAAGAATTATTTGTCCATCCAGGATAAGATCAAGTCACTTAAATAAGAAAAAATATAAGACACATGTCAGACCTCCTTGTCTATGGCAATAATCAATGCTGAAATCCAGTGAAGCAATTAAGTCTTAAAGGAGATTGACAAGAGTGTGACCCAAGAATTTAATTACCATTCACACTGTCATTCATGCATACAGGTAATAAACAAATAACACTAAATGTACAATACCTTGGGGAATACAGTTCCCAAAATGTTTTCTTGAAGAGGCTATTAAAGGAGTAACTTCAGCCAACTGAGGGGTGAGTGGAAAAACAATGGCAAAGGACTAATGCTGAGCACCAAGTTCATTTCAATGTAAAACTAAGACTAGAACAAATGTAGGAATTATTATTATAGAAAGAATCTAAATGCCATAAATCCAATAGTAGGAAATGGCATAGATAACAAAAGTTTAAAGAAGGGGAAAAGAGGTAGGAAGATATTATAAACATACTGACTTCATTACACAGCTGGCAGTACAAAAGCTACAGGTCACACATACAAGCAAGTGTTGGGTGTGGCACAATTTATAATGCAGAATGTGGGAAGCATCATAAACGAGCATCAATCAGGAATTGGATAAATAATTTAAAGCACATCTGTATAAAAGAACACTATGCCCATTCAAAGAATATCAATCTTTATAGATTGATAAAGAACAATTTTCAAGTGATAATGTTAAGTTAAACAAAAGCAAGTTTCAGATGACATGTAGAGAATGCTACCATAGATGGTCAGATAGATGGTATAGTCTTTATAAAACTCTACATGAAGTTGATGTAAATGATTTATGTCAGTCTGTAACAGAAACTACCCTTAGAGAGAAAATATGGGCAACAGGTTATAGGAATGGGAGAAAGGCATTTTTGACAATTTACATCTTTTTGTGCCTTTTGAAAAAGATCTGTACATTGCATATGAAATACCTTGTCAGAAAAGATAAATTAAATAATTTTTTGGTAAAACATCAGGCAATCATTTCACATCTTGGTCTGCTCAAATTAGATGAATGGACTAGAAGTAAACAAAGACAATCTAGAGTTTTTTGCTGGATATAATAAAAGTCAAGGAGGCCTACTTGGGTAATATTTCATGCTGTAGGAAAAGGGGAGGAAGAAAATGCAAATTTTATCATTAGCCCAACATTAAAAGGCCAAGAAAATTTATCAGACAAGTATAACTCAAAAACAAAATATAAAAGGACCTGGTCAGAAAGTTTTATATTTGACACTTTGTTCCATTCTATGCACAAGGCCTGCATGAGGAGCTGAGCAGCATGAGGGGAACCAGAGCAAACAAAAGGGCTCCTTTGATATTAAAATGAGATTCTTTTCTACTCTCACATATTTTCTCCTGGAAAATTATGATAGAAATCCAAGCTGGCCATACAGCCACAACTGGTCAGAGATAAGACAAGATGACTCCACTTGCTTGGCTATTTCCCTACATCTAAGCTAGAGGCGCTGCTCTGTTCTACCAGGTACCAGGACTCTGGGTCCCAGAAGGGCTGTCTATACTTTTCTGTTTTGACTGCTGTCATCCAATGAATGGATTTGCTTTAAGGGATGTTGTGTCAAATATTTAATTGGATTGACTCCATAAAGATTAGAAGGAAATAATAAAAATGGGATTCAGTGTTAAAAGCTGGAAGACATCTCAGTAAATAAAATCTAACTGGCCATCTGTAAGAATTGCTATAGTCATTTGGGCCCACTCCATCTCTAGAGGGCTGTTTGATTCAGGATTTTATGGAAGTATCGGAGTGATTATAACCCCTTTATGAAATAAAGACTGTGTGTAGTTTATTATACACTCAACTTTAGCACAATTACATAAAACTAAATATAAATGAATATGCAGTTGTAAAATAGCTATTCATAGAGACCTAATGAAGCCCCTTAGTTCAGCTAAAAAATACTTCAGTTTGTTCTTGATTCTTCCACATAGACTTTTGGATTTTTGCTTTTTAATTTTGCTTAATTTTTGCTTAAGCCTCAATGTCTACCTTAGCATATCATTTTTTGTGTGTGTCAGAGAACTTGTTACTTTAAAAATCCTTTTTTAAATGATAATTACTTATATTTCACTTGAGGTTCTGAGTTTTTAATCAATTCTATCTCTAAGGAGACTTGGTCTCCCTTTTTCTGCTCTCAAAAATAGCTATTACTTATGACTTGTGAGTGGTTTTTCCTCCTGTGTGTGTGATCTTGAAGTTTCCCAAGTCTAAGTTGACTATTCTACATTTTCTACTGATTTTTCTCAATGAAATATTTCTTATCATTCTTTCTTGGAATTTAAAAACAGAAATGTTATATTTCATGTCCAGAACAAAATTGCTTGATTGAAGTTTGAATGAAAACATATTTCCCACCAGGATGAATCATGAACTTCACTAGATTTCCTGAGTAGACAACACAAACTATAATTGATGAACAGGTACTATAGCTATTAATAATTGTCAACTTTACAATCTTTTATTAAAATATGTATATTAGTTCTAGGAGGCCAAGGTGGATGGATTGCCTGAGCTCAGGAGTTCGAGACCAGCCTGAGTAAGACCAAGAGCCTATCTCTAAAAATTAGCCGGGCATTGTGGCAGGCTCCTGTAGTCCCAGCTATTAGGGAAGGTGAAGCAATAGAATCGCTCGAGCTCAAGATTTTGAGGTTACTATGATCTATTATGCTAGGGTAGTGTACCAAGGGCGACAATGTAAGGTTTTCTGTCTCAAAAGAAAAAATTATATATATATGTATATTTAAGTATCTTAGTTTTATGCTATATGTATAGACACAACCCTAATCAAAAGTTTAATTCACATATATAATATATAATATAATATTTCATCTAAAAACTAACATTTCAACAAAACATATATTAGATAAATATCCAATATATACACACATGTACATACATACAAGATAGTGAAATATTTAGAAAGTAAAACTAAGAAACTCTTACTTAAATTTTGGTTAGAAATAACTCTATATCATTATGGTTTTACTTAACAGGGGTAAAATGAAAATGAGACAGAAAACTCCACATTAAGCACAGTTAATAAGCTTCCTCGATACAAACTGAACTCTAGAAAAGGTATTACCAAAAAACAATGTGGTCTTCCCATCTTCCACCCTTAGCTGCAAGGAATGATCGTAGTTAAAAAAAAATCAAAATGAAAACAAAGCTAAAAAGATATTCAGTCTTGGCTGCAAATTAAAATGTCTTTGCATTTGTAAAAAGAGCAAATCACTTCTGTGATGAAATTATTAAATAATTCCAGAATAGCATGTCCAGTCTTTGTGGTAATTCCTAAATATAAATCACACATTTTAATGCACTAACTTAAATTTCCTTGCTTTCTTTTATTTATTTTTTGCTTGTTTTATAAAATATATGACAAATATTTGTCTTTCATGTCTTATTTTAGTGCAAGTTTTTGGAATGATCAATATTCTTCACGAATTTAAAGTTTAAAAGTGGGGTGGGAGATATGCATGTGTTTATGTACGTA
This sequence comes from Loris lydekkerianus, assembly GCA_963574355.1. NCBI lineage: Eukaryota > Metazoa > Chordata > Mammalia > Primates > Lorisidae > Loris > Loris lydekkerianus. The sequence goes on from CAUYPK010023615.1 coordinate 8,638, forward strand.
ACAAAGGAATTTTACCTATCCATGCACAAAAATACAAAATATTTTTAAAGTTAAAAATGCTTTGGATTCTAAGAAAGTTGCTGTAATCATTAATTGCAAAAAGAAAATACAAATATGAGAGTTATAATTTTTTACCCCCACAAAGAAAATAAATGCATGCTATTATCGTTATCATAAATCCATAGTTCTTGATAGCATTGTTCATACCTTCACATAATCAGACACACTGTCTTATAGATAATAGGTACTCAATAGGATTAAATAGAATTAAATATATATTATTTGATTCTAAGAGCAATAATCAGGGCAATGCTCAGGGGAGCATACTCCTTTTCTCTTCTACTCTCAGTACCAATGATAACAATATACTGACTCTCTGGAGCAGGGATGGAAACATGAAGCTGTGTGGAAAACCAAATTAGAAGGAAGGTTCCATGAAAAACTATTAATAACATTAGAAAGAATCAGATTTAGAACTTAGAAAGTCATAAAATGCATAAATAGAACAGCGATTGCCATTAGCAGCCACTTCAATGACTTGCGGACATTGTATGCTATATGTGTACGCAGGACATTCAGGCAGCAATGAGAAGGCAATCCATTACAAAGGAAGTGTTAAATGATTACAAAGAAAAAAGAAGCCGCCACATGGCTATGGCTAATGAAATTCAGAATTCAAGACTCAACTGTGTTCGGAAATTTCATCCTAGACATTAAAAAATGGACACTGTCAGTTCTACGGGACACCACTTTGGTTCCCTTACTTCCTACAGTGGGAGGTGCAATGAATAATTAGAAACATTACTGCTTGCAAAATACAATTTTAAAAATTCTTAGGAATGTTTCTTATTATAAGAATCAATCCCATGGAGAACCAATGAGAAAAATAAGAATGAACAAGAAACTAATCTTTCAAATAAGACTTGGTCCTTGAAGCAATGAAAATTATGAGAAGGCATTTAGATTCTACCGGGAAACATCTAAGGACCAGAAAAACTAGTTTTAATCTAAGTTTTCACTATTTCATTTTGCAACATTGAATCTTACCTCTTTGTTTTCATCTTTGCTGAAATGAACATGTTAGACCAGATAATCCTATCCAAATATACTTTTTGTACTATAAAACATTCACTATATAAATTCAAAGATATGGAAATTACAGTAATCATCCAAGTGATTTGATTAGTATAGTCTGCCTGCCTAGGTGACCTGGGTGAACATAAATCTTTCTCCTTAAATATAATTTTTAAATGCTCGTGTTAGTCACATAATTCCTGAAATTATCCTTCTAACTAACCGGATAGACAGTATCAGACACAGAGCAGTTCAGTCATTCAAGAGGTTAACTGTCTGACCTGCCTGCAATGATTGGGAATATTTTTACTTTGGGAATTATTTATACCTCATGTGGTATCTATAGTTCTATCTTTATATCCTCCTGCCATTTGCTCCCTGTTGCCTTTGAAAAAACATGTAGAAGGAGACATCTTTTATATTAATCATCACATACCCAAACCACGCTTGAGTCCCTCTAAAATAGAAGTTTCATTAGTAAATAAAACCCAAGTAAAAAGCAGACACTTTTCTTTGGGTAAATTCATTGCTAAATTTGTGTTTAAGATGGTGACAGAGAATTCATGTCTACCAGAATGAAAACAGTAGCTTAAAGAATAAAGAACCATATATAATCCTTAGCTATAAAATGAAGTCAGTCATTCAATTAATTTTTTCTTTTAACCTATGATTTAGAAATGATGGACTCCTGAAGTAATTAGAGCTTATCTGGAATAATTAAAAGATATGTCCAAAAAGACTTTTTATCCCCCAGTGCAAGAAAAAGTCAAACTGAAAGAAGGAAGTTCCTGGAGCAACAGTGTCAGCACATGTGACAGGAATACATTCTTATCCGTGGAATAGAGATGGGACTAGTGAAAAAGTCTGAGCAAAATGGCTTCGAACAGCTCTCTTCAAAGGCCAAGAGAAATATAATACAACCTACATATAAAATTTTAAATTTTCTAACAGTCAAAAATAGAATCACATGAATATCAACAATATATTCTACCAGTATATCCAAAATATCACCATTTCAACATGAAACCAATTTTTTTTAATTATTGCAGAGATATTTCACTTTCTTTAAGTCTTTGAAATCCAAAGTGTATTTCAGACTTAGGGCATATTTCCATTTAGTCTAAACATGTGTAATGTACTTGATAGACACATGTGACCAGGGGTAATTGAGATGGACAGCAGAAATCCAGCTAACAAACTCAAGATACACACATCAGTGGTGCTCCTCCCTCAGTGAACTAATGCAATGCATGCGAGCGTGCGCGCACACACACACACACACACAGTCTTCCCACTCTACCACTAAACACGTTACTCAAGATTTTTGTACATATAGGAAATATTTAGTTGATTTTGAAAAGATAGCTAATATAGTTATTACGACTATTACTATTACTTCACGAGGTGTGTGGAGCATATTGTTTTTCAACATTAGATGGACATAGACATATAGAGAAAAAATTCCTCCTTCTTCTACTGGCCTCGCCTTACTTTGGATATGTAGAGATGGCTTCATAGGCACTCTACGGCAGATGGAAATTTTCAGCCATCTATGCAGATAAGTTTAACACAATAACTAAGAAAATGCCAGGAAGGCTATGTTAACCAGTGTGATGAAAATGTGTCAAACGGTCTATAAAACCAGTGTATGGTGCCCCATGATCACATTAATGTACACAGCTACGATTTAATAAAAAAAAAAAAAAAGTTACTTCTCTTATTCCACAATCCCACTCTAAGTCTACGCTACTTGATAACCACCAATTATGTAATTAGAAGGGCCTCTCGTGTTTTTAGTTTTTCGTAAACAATGTCTTCAATTTTATTTAAGAAATTTATAGACATATGAAATTTATAACATGAATGACTACTTTACTTGGTTGGCTGCCAGTAAGTTCAAAGATCAGTCTGTCATCCATCTTTATTAATCATTGAAGACTTTATGTATATATTTTGAAGAAATCATTTTCCTTGGCTTCACATTACTATCTGACTATGTTTATTTTCCTGTTAATTTGTCGTATATATCTGTATCACATGTAGTTGCCTCAAATCCTTTTTGGAATGGTAGTATAAAAAGTTTTTTTAGTGTGGTGCCTGTGGCTCAGTGGGTAGGGCACCGGCCCCACATACCCAGGGTGGCGGGTTCAAACCGAGCCCTGGCCAAACTGCAACAAAAAAATAGCCGGGCATTGTGGCAGGTGCCTGTAGTCCCAGCTACTCGGGAGGCTGAGGAAAAAGAATCGCCTAAGCCCAGGAGTTGGAGGTTGCTGTGAGCTGTGTGACACCACGGCACTCTACTGAGGGCAATAAAGTGAGACTCCGTCTCTCCAAAAAACAAAAAAATTTTTTTCCAACAATTTAATTTACTTTAAATTTATTTTAGACAGTTCTGCAATAATATAGCATTATGTTATTTTTAAAAACTGGAATGTTTTATTTTCTATTTTAGGTTAAAAAATGCAAGCAAACTATAATTGTACTGAAATAACCATAGTAAAATTAAGAGGCAGAAGAAAATAGTGGTTAAGAGTAGAAACTCTGGCTCGGTGCCTGTAGCTCCAGCAGCTAAGGTGCCAGCCACATACACCAGAGCTGCCGGGTTCGAATCCAGCCCGGGGCCTGCCAAGCAACAACCAAAAAATAGCCAGGCATTGTGGCAAGGTGCCTGTAGTCCCAGCTACTTGGGAAGCTGAGGCAAGAGAATTGCCTAAACCCAGGAGTTGGAGGTTGCTGTGAGCTGTGATGTCACTGCACTCTACCCAGGGCGGCAGCTTGAGGCTCTGTCTCAGAAAAGAAAAAAAAGGGTACAAACTCTGGAATAAGAAAGCCTGCCTTTGAAGCTTGGCTACTTACTAGCTATATGACTTGAGGCATGTTACATAACCTTGATTAACTTTAGTTTCCTTGTCTATTAAATAAAGATAATCATAAGTTAACCTCATAAAGTTGTGAGAATGCACATAAAGTACTTAGCACGGTACATTAACACAATAAGCACTATTCCCATAATTTAGTAGTTTTAAAATTTGGCTTGACACCCATAGCACAGTGGTTACAGCACCAGCCACATGCACAAAGGCTGGCAGGTTCAAACCTGGCCTGGGCCAGCTAAACCACAATGACAACTGCAACAAAAAAATAGCCGGGTCTTGTGGCGGATGCCTATAGTCCAAGCTACTTGGAAGGGTGAGGCAAGAGAATGGCTTAAGCCTAAGAGTTTGAGGTGGCTATCAGCTGTGATGTCACAGCACTCTACCGAGGGTGACATACTGAGACTCTGTCTCAAAAATAAAAAAAAGTTCTATAATTTAATTGGCTAGGCTGGTAACATATGTGGATAGTATAACTGACTTGCTGTCCTTTATTACCAGTTAGAGCCTGTCAGAATCAATAACAGAAAAAAATGCTTTTAGGATTTATAATAGTTTCTACTTTGAATTTACATGTGCTAGCTTTTTTTTTTTTTGAGACAGAGTCTCATTATGTCACCCTTGGTAGAGTGCTATGGCATCAGAGCTCACAGCAACCTCAAAGTCTTGGGCTTAAGCGATTCTCTTGCCTCAGCTTCTCAAGTAGCTGGGACTATAGGCGTCCGCCACAATGCCTGGCTATTTATTTTGTTGCAGCTGCCATTATTGTTTAGCAGGGCCGGGGCGGGTTCAAACCCGCCTGCCTTGGTTGTACGTGGCCGGTGCCCTAACCAGAGTTTCAGAGACCCTCAGGCAGGAGGTTGGGAGGCATAGTCTACTTTGATAATAATATCAATGTCTTATCCATCCTTTTTACTCTCATAGTTTTATGAGTATTCAGTACAATTTTATAAAGGTTATATGATATGTTGCATCACAACAAATTGAATGTGGAAACAGATACAAAAAGATAGCTATCGTCTATTGAGCCGGAAATTAAAGAGATGTAGGCTGAGCACGGTGACTCACGCCTATAATCCTAGCACTCTGGGAGGCTGAGGCAGGTGGATTGCTTGAGCTCAGGAGTTTGAGACCAGCCTGAGGAAAATGCAAGATCCCATCTCTAGTAAAAACAGAAAAACTGAGGCAAGAGGATCACTTGAGCCCAAGAGTTGGAGGTTGCTGTGAGCTATGATGCCATGGCACTCTACCCAGGATGATAGCTTGAGACTGTCTCAGGGGGGAAAAAAAAGAGATTTAGAAAAATGTAAAAAAAAAAAAAAAAAAAAAAAAAAGGGGCAAGTCACTCTTATCATTATATATTTTTGTCTTACAAAAATTAGTTTCCACAAAAACTTAACATATGAGTTCACTGTCTTTTTAAATGAATTAAAAAGTAAAATTTTAAAAATACTTTCAAATATAGTAAATGTCCACACATAAAGCCAACATTAGCAAACTCTCTCTAGGGTCTTCAATAAATTTTAAGAATACAAAGGGGTCTTAAGACCAAAAACTTGAAGAACTACTCAAGTAGATTTTGGACTTAAAAAAAAAAAAAAGGAAGAAAGAAAGAATATAATAAAGCAATCTAAATACAATAGGTTATGTGAAATCAACTTATTTTTCTTTGCATGACAGGTGTATCTTGTCTGACAACCGTTTTGCCAGTTTAAATGTGATTAAAGTATAAACAGAGTAAAATGACTTAAAAATAAAAAAATAAAAAATAAAAAAAAATAAATACAATAGGTTATGAAATCTTTAACAGGTACCAATAAAATTGCTTCTCAAACCAAACATTTAAAAAAGTGAAAAGAATAATTTAAAAATTAGTGAAATTTATCTTAATTCTATCCCTCAGAATAATAAGCTAAGTACTAAGAAGGGTAAATAAAAACAAATGACTAAAAAAAGATTGAGGCTTGGCGCCTGTGGCTCAAGCAGCTAAGGCGCCAGCCACATACACCTGAGCTGGAGGGTTTGAATTCAGCCCGAGTCTGCCAAACAACAACGGCTGCAATAAAAAAATAGCCGGGCGTTGTGGCAGGTGCCTGGAGTCCCAGCTACTTGGGAGGCTGAGGCAGGAGAATCGCTTGAGCCCAGTAGTTGGAGTTTGCTGTGAGCTGTGATGCCACAGCACTCTACCCAGGGTGACAGCTTGAGGCTCTGTCTCAAAAAAAAAAAAAAAAAAAAAGATTTAAAAAACACTACCCAGTTAAAAGCTGAGATATGTCTTTTAGTGATCAGACAATGAAGGTTTTCCTAATCTTTCAAAATTTTCTACGTTTTTACTCACCCTTTATTGCTTATACAAATAGAAATGTTTTTAAACATTAAATTGAAGTACGACATACGCTAAGATAAATTTAAGTAGGTTGGTTTTATGTGAGGCAAGGCTATACCAAATTTTGTTTTTGGATAATATATAGCTGAGGGTCAAATACCTCCATCCCTTAGAAGAATGTTGATATACAGGGTGGCCATAAAGTTCTTGTGCAAGTTTAAATAGTTTACTATTTTAAATTGCGCGTAAACTTTATGGTCATACTGTATTAATAACATGAAGTATTCTGGGCGCTGGCCCCATATACCAAGGGTGGTGGGTTTGAACCTGGACCTGGCCAAACCGCAACAGAAAAATATCCAGGTGTTGTGGCGGGCATCTGTAGTCCCAGCTACTTAGGAGGCTGAGGCAAGAGAATCGCCCAAGCCCAAGAGCTGGAGGTTGGGGTGAGCTGTGATGCCACGGCACTCTACCAAGGACAACAAAAAAAAAAAACAACCAAGAAGTATTCTGAGTGTGAGTTAGTAAAATGATATGCTAATTACCCTAAAAAGTTAGGGTTTCCAACTGCTTTAAACTTGGTAAATTTCAACCCAATATCTAAGATCACAGTATTATACAAATCAAAATCCTTAGATGTTAAAAAATAAAACCATTATATGTTCCTCAAGTGATGCATGATTAACATAAATGGGATACTTAAACTCAGTATTTCTAGACATTATGAAATGCACATAGTGAATGATTAAGGAACCCATATATTTTAAATTGAACTAGTAACAGCAACAAAAATTAATTTTAAAAAAATCTGTTCTTACCTACTATACTCTTTTCTGGAGCTGGTGGCACAATATACCCGACATGTAAATACTTGCTTGCCAGTTTGCTGTGCAAACCAAGAAAGTCACTGAATCTTCTTTTCACTGAAAATTCACTCTTACTGAACATGGAAAGAGAAGTCTACAAGTGAAGAAAAGGTATTTGAACTTTTGAATAGTAAGTAATTATTGGAAGGTAATGTTATATATAATCGTGAACAACAGATATATCTACTTTGTCAAGAATGCTGAGTATCTAGCATGGTATATATATATTTCTAAGAAAAAACTAAATCACAGATGTTTATATAGAATCTTAAGAGAATAGAAAATAATTTACCTTATTCTACCCTAGACTCCATCGCATCCACCCTATTTATGAGAATGATTTTTAATCTTCTGGCCCAGATCTCCTTCTGAGCTTTAGCCCAATATATCCAAATGTCTATGGGATAACTCCACTTAATCTCATTCAGCACCTCAAACCCACCATGTTAACCCCTGCTAAAACATAAATTGTATTATTTACTACTATCCCCTAGTGCTTCCAACAGAGCCTGACACCATGGTAAATATTCAATAAATGCTGGCCCAATGAATTAACAAACCCCACCCATCCTCCCTGTGTTCCTCCCCATGTTGCCTTTTTCCATTGCCTTTTACCATTTCCCCAACTACCAATTACCTTTAGTTGGTAACTTAGGTATCCCTCTTTTTCTTCATCCCTTACAACCAAATCCTATTAATTCTACTTCCTACATAACTCAAGAAGCCATTTATTTTGCTCATCTTCAGAGCCACTTCCTTAGTGCAAAGTATTATTTCTTGCAGTTAGGACTGCTGCAATAGACTGTCTCTCAAACCAAAATTGAAACCTACAATCCTTTAATAATTACAGTTGCCTCTTATTTTTTTTTTTCTTTTTGGAGATAAAGGTCATGTTCTGTTGCCTCAGGTAAAGTACAGTAGTGTCATCATAGCTCACTGCAACCCGAAACATTGTTCAGACTGGTCTTGAACTTGAGGCCTCAAGTGAACCTCCTCCCTTGGGTTCCCCAAATACTGGGATTGTAAGCATGAGCCACTGTGCCCAGCCTGCAGCGGCCTCTTAAATGGAAATCCTGACCTCTACTTTGATCCTCTCGATTCATACTGAAGCCAGAGAGATCTTTCTAAAACAAGAATCTAACTGTGCTACATTCTTAGTCTGAATCTCTTTAATGGTTCTCCATCATACTTAGGAGAAAGCTCAAACTCCTTGACACCACTGTTCATAATTCACAGAGGCTTACTGCCAAACAATTCAATCAGGTATCACTTCTTACAGATTCTAGAAAGCACATAACTTTCCTTTTTTTTTGAGACAGAATTTTACTATGTCGCCCTCAGTAGAGTGCGGTAGTGTCACAGCTCACAGCAACCTCCAACTCCTGGGCTTAAGCAATTCTCTTCCCTCAGCCTCCCAAGCCGCTGGGACTACAGGTGCCCGCCACAACACCCAGCTACATTTTTTGTTGCAGTTGTTTAGTTGGCCTGCGCTGGGTTCGAACCCACCACCTTCAGTGCATATGGCTGGCGCCGTAACCACTGTGCTATAAGTGCCCAGCCGAAAGCACGTACTTTTTTTTTTGTTTGTTTGTAAGAGACAGAGTCTCATTCTATCGCCTTCAGTAGAGTGCTACGGTGTCACAGCTCACAGCAACCTCCCACTCCTGGGCTTAAGCAAATCTCCTGCCTCAGCCTTCCGAGTAGCTGGAACCATAGGCACCCGCCACAATACCCGGCTATTTTTTTTGTTGCAGTTTGGCTGGGCTGGGTTTGAACTCACCACCCTTGGTATATGGGACTGGCACCCTACCCACTGGGCCACAGGCGCCACCCCACATACTTTCTTGACTCTTGTCTTTTGCACAAACAAATCCCTTTGCCTATAACAAGCATTCTTCTTCCTTTTCATCTCCCCCAATTACTTCACTCACCTTTGTCTTGGCCGAGATACTACTTTCCATAGGAAGATTTTCCTGACCCTTCAGATCCAGATTAGGTCTCTTCCTGCATACTCTCACTTCACACACTACTTTTAAGTATCAAACCACTCACAACTCATTATAACTACTTCCTGATAATCTTTAGTAGATGGTAACCTTTACAAAGACAGGGATTACTTCCTCCTTAATTATCACTGTATCCCCACACCACACATACTAAATGCTCAATGTTTTTTTAAAACAGGAACAGCCTCACCTTTGTCGTTACTCTATATGCCATGTAAGCATTCATGCCATCACCTGTAAGAAAAGTCAAAAAATACTATTAAAAATCACATATTAAAAATAAAAACTTACTATTTGTTGTGATTGAGTGGATTAAAAAGATAAAACTCACTTTAATAATGCATTTAATAAAGAAAAACAGCATACAGCTAAACTAATAAAAAAGGAATACAAAATAAATAGACAGATATTGACTCACCAACTTTCTCTGGGTCAGATACACCAATTTCTATATCAAATATATCTCCATTTGCTTCTTCTTCAATCTAGAAAGTATAATTTTTCTGTTGTTAATAAACAACAAAAATTTAAATTATTGTCATAACACTAAGAACTATAATTTTATCACCTAATTTTTCTTTTTTTTGAGACAAAGCCTCAAGCTGTCACCCTGGGTAGAGTGCTGTCACATTACACCTCACAGCAACCTCCAACTCCTGGGCTTAAGCGATTCTCTTGCCTCAGCCTCCCAGGTAGCTGGGACTATAGGCACTGGCCACAACACCTGGCTATTTTTTGGTTGTAGCTGTCATTGTTGTTTGGCAGGCCTGGGCTGGATTCGAAGCTGCCAGCTCTAGTGTATGTGACAGGCGCCTTAGCTGCGTGAGCTACAGGTGCTGAGCCATTATCATCTAATTTCTATTGAAATAATTGTCACAATGAATTATTAAATAGCCAGTCAGTGCTTCATTTCAGAAAAACAATAAAGGCTTTCACATTTTCTGACTGTGTAAAAAAAGTACACAAAGACAATAGGAAAAAGATCATTTGAAGATCGAAAATGTAGAAAAAGTATTCTAGTCTTCTGAATAAATATAAACATTGTGGAATATTTTTGTTCTATAATATATATTTAATCTATAGACTCAGATTACTAAAATAATTACCTCCTTAATTAATTTTAATAATAGCACTTGTCAAAGTTGTATCTCTACTATTTAATAACCAGGAAGTAGGCTTGGTGCCTGTGGCTCAAGTGGCTAAGGTGCCAGCCACATACAACTGAGCTGGAGGGTTCAAATCCAGCCCGGGCCCACCAAACAACGATGATGGCTGCAACCAAAAAATAGCTGAACATTGTGGCAGGCGCCTGTAGTCTCAGCTACTTGAGAGGCGGTGGCAGGAGAATTGCTTAAGCCCAAGAGTTGGAGGTTGCTGTGAGCTGCGATGCCATAGAACTCTACCCAGGGTGACAGCTGGAGGATCTGTCTCAAAAACAAAAACTAGGAAGTAGTCATTACTTTCACTAGCAGCATCTTAAACACTAATAGAAATGATGATACCAAAAGGTAACTTTACTAGCATAATTTCTCTAATTTCCTAATAAACAACACGTACTTCTTGAAGTAAATGAAAGCACTACAAATTTCACCAAAAAAAGCCATAAAGTGATAACACTATGATACTACAGGGGAGCCCTTTTTAATGCCATTATAAATAAGCAATCGAAACATCAGCTCTGTGGGAAAGCTTTGTTATTCTTATGAAGAAAGTGCAGAGATTATTAAACTTTGCAAAATTTTCAAGGCAGTATTGATAACCTTTTTATTTTTTTTTGAGACAGAGTCTCAAGCTGTCACCCTACTTAGAGTATCATGGCATCATAGCTCACAGCAACCTCTAACTCAAGCGATCCTCTTGCCTCAGTTTTACTATTTTTAGTAGAGATGGGGTCTCACTTTGGCTCAGGCTGGTCTCAAACTCGTGAGCTCAAACAATCCACCCACCTCGGCCTCCCAGAGTACTAGGATTACAGGTGTGAGCCACTACATCTAGCTTTTCTTTTCTTTTCTTTTTTTTTTTTTTTTTTGAGACAGAGTCTCACTTTGTCGCCCTCAGTAGAGTGCCTTGGCATCACAGATCACAGCAACCTCAAACTCTTGGGCTTAAGTGATTCTCTTGACTCAGCCTCCCAAGTAGCTGGGACTACAGGTGTTTGCTACAACACCCAGCTATTTTTTGGTTGTAGTTGTCATTATTGTTTGGCAGGCCGGGCTGGATTTGAACTCACCAGCTCTGGTATATGTGGCTGGCACCCTAGCTGCTGAGCTATAGGCGCCAAGCCAATATTGATAATCTTAAGATTATCTCAAAGAAATCTTTCTCTCAAGGTTGTCTTCTTTCATAGATTTTATAAAGCAAATGTTTTCTGAATCATAACATAATTGCGAAAGAGTATATAAATGTATAAACTTTCAAAAAGTGAACCCACCCTGGTAATCAGAACCTGTATGAGCAACACACACCACCATCACAGCCTCTGGGGCTTCCCCCCAGTCACAATCCATCCTCCACCCACCAACATCATCACTGTTGTGACCTCTACTACTACTATACATTAGTTTTCCCTATTTTTAAAGTTGCAATATTAGAAACATATGTAAGTATTCCTTTATGTCTTACATTCTTCCCTTATGTTTTTGCTTGTGGTTATTTATTTATTTATTGAGACAGAGCCTCAAGCTGTTGCCCTGGGTAGAGTGTCATGGCATCACAGCTCATAGCAACCTCCAACTCCTGGGCTTAAGCGATTCTCTTGCCTCAGCCTCCCAATTAGCTGGAACTTGAGGCACCCACCACAACGCCCAGCTGTATTTTGGTTGCAGTTGTCATTGTTGTTTGGCAGGCCCAGGCTGGTTTCAAACCTGCCAGCTCTGGTGTATGTGGCTGGTGCCTTAGCTGCTTGAGGCACCGAGCCTGTTAGTGGTTATTTCATCAGTCAATTTAATGGTCTATTTCTATACAAATGAATTAATAATAACCTCCATATGATTTTTTTCTTTTCTAAACTCACCTTATCAGAAATTACTGCCAAGTTATGAAAAAGTATCTTTAATGGATATACGTTCATTCCTTCCTTTAAAAAATACAGCCCAGGCTTTGCACAGTGGTTAGGGGACCAGCCATATACACCAAGGGTTGTGGGTTCGAACCCAGCCCAGGCCAGCTACACAATTGCAACAACAACAAAAAAAAAACAGCTGGGCATTGTAGCAGGCGCCTATAGTCCCAGCTGCTGTGGGAAGCTAAAGCAAGAGAATTGCTTGAGTCCAAGAGTTTGAGTTTGCTGTGAGCTGTAACACCGTAATACTCTACCAAGTGTCATAGTGAGACACTGTCTCAAAAAAAAAAAAAAAAAGAATACAGCCCAGCTCAGTGGCTCACACCTGTAACCCTAGCATTCTGGGAGGCTGAGGGGGGAGGATCCCCTGAGCTCAGCAGTTTGAGACCTATCTCTGCTAAAAATAGAAAAATTAGCCAGGCATTGTGGTAGACACCTGTAGTCTCAGCTACTTGGGAGACTGAGGCAGGAGGATTCCCTTAACCCAAGAACTTGAGGTTGCTGTGAGTTAGACTGAGGTAATGGCACTCTAGCCTGGGCAACACTCTGACTGTCTCTAAATAAATAAATAAGTAAAGGCAAGATAGCAATGTTAATGTACTAATATTATTTATTATAATTTCATTTTATCAAATAAAATTATTCAAAATACCACTTTGTTCTGATTAATAGTTTTCAAAGCACTTTTATACATCCTCTTAACTGATCAACATAGGAACACTGAGAGGCACAAATTACCATCGTAAGATCACAAATGACAATTCCTTGATTTAAGTATTAAAATAAGTGATACATCCAGGTCACTGGGTAGAGTGCTGGACATAAAGTAAATAGGTAGCTGGATCCCCTAAATTCTTCAGTCCAATGTTCTTTTCTAAAAATGTCTGAAAGGCTTGATTAGGAATAATTTTTATTTCATTTTATTTTTTGAGACAGAGTCTTACATTGTTGCCCAGGCTAGAACTCTATGGCCTCAGCCTAGCTCACAGGAACCTCAAACTCCTGGGTTCAAGTGATCCTCCTGCCTTAGTCTCCCAGCAGCTAAAACCACAGGTACCCGCCACAATGTCTAGCTAATTTTTCTATTTTTAGTAGAGGAAGGGTCTACTCTTGCTCAGGCTGATCTCTAAATTCTGACCTCAAGCAATACTCCTGCCTTAGCCTCCCAGAATGCTAGGATTATAGGCTTGAGTGGCCGGCCTTGATCAGGAATGATTAGCAGGAAAATAATACTGGGTATGGAACAAAAGACTTATTGTCTACATATTCATTTAAAATAGAAACATTTTCTTGTACCTCTTCCCTGGATCTATCAAAGATCACAGGAGCAGACATACTCTTTGATTCAATTCTAGGAGCAATGAGTGCAGTAGGGGTGACAGGAGTGATTGCAGGAGAAGGTTCTGAGGAGAGGATAGGTTCCCTTTCTGGGCTGTCCAAAGAAACTTCTTCTGTAGCTTCTAGATACAAATCAAACAAATTAGTTAAGAACACCCAGCACCAACCCCCTAATATTTTATATAGTAGTTAATAATTAGATAAAATATTTTTATAATACAAATAAATACCAAAGTAATATTTAACAATAATTACAAGAGAATTTAATGAATTCTTAGTTGTTTATTATAATTTTAAAATCAGTAGTTACTTTGTTGGTTTTAGGTAAAAAGAATCCTAGTAAGTCAGCTTAATTATCTACAGTAGTGGTAGGGATAAGGGTAGGAGAAAACATTCCACATTCATTTGTGTTTAGATCTGTAATATATCCTATACTTGCGGTAACTTACCTTCCAAATATTTTATTCAGGCTAACATCATGATTATTTTATACATAAGAAAACAAATTTTATGGTGGAAGGCTACTCAGAACTATTCCAACTGCGATTAAAAATTAGTTATGGAAAAGCCACAAAGTTAGTAATTTAAAGTAATTAACTGCCAAAGATTATTGGATATTTCATTAGATACACAAATACAACACAAAGCAAATATGTGTTAAAGTTTTAATTTTTTTTTTTTTTTGAGACACAGACTCAAGCTGTCGCCCTGGATAGAGCTCCTGAGCTCAAACAATCCACCCCCCTGGGCTCCAGAGTGCTAGGATTATGGGCGCGAGCCACTGTGCACGGCCTAGGTTTTAATTTAAAATGCTCATCCACTTGAAAAATCTCTAAGTAAATACATTTTTAAAATCAAACCAAATAAACTGTGAAGTCTACAGGTACGTAATAATGTGCTAAGGGGAGGGCAATGAAGAAATGTAAAGAAATGTAGAATATCATACCTTCCCTCAGGGACTTTACAATCTATTTGGGGAAAACAAGACATAAGCATATGGAATGTTAAATGATGATAAAAGATAACAGCAGCAAGAGAACAATAAAAAGAATATCAGAAGGCATTTAACTACTATAGGAACACAACATGAACTACAGAACAAATACAACAATCTGAGTTGCTCACAGAGACAGTACTTTGGGGCTATGGAAAATCAGTAGTATATAAACTCATCTGAGAAGCTATGGATAGGTACAGAAAACACCAGGAGATAATTCCACAAAAATGGATGAATAGCATACGCAAAAGGTAGAGCCAGGAAAGAGACAATTATAACCAGTGGCCATAATATACATCACAGCTTGGCTGCTCTGTAGAACTGATATCAGGAAAAGGAAGGCAGGACTATAAGAGAAACACAGGACCAGAACAGTGGTTTCCAACATGAAGTTCTTAAATTCCTAAAGGTTTGGGAGAGTAGTTATGATGGTGAACCATTTTAATTACTCAAAAAGTACAGTATATTGGGTGGTGCCTATGGCTCAGTGAGTAGGGCGCAGGCCCCATATACTGAGCTTGGCAGGTTCAAAGCCCCAGCCAAACTGCAACAACAACAAAAAAAATAGCGAGGCATTGTGGCGGGTGCCCGTAGTCCCAGCTATTCAGGAGGCTGAGGCAAGAGAATCACCTAAGCCCAAGAGCTGGAGGTTGCTATGAGCTGTGATGCCATAGCACTCTACCAAGGGTGACAAAGTGAAACTCTGTCTCTTAAAAAAAAAAAAAAAAAAAAAAAAAAGTATAGCATATTGACCTGAAATAAGGCTGCACAGGTTAACATTTTATTAAGCAATGCTTACCAGGTATCTCACATTCATGAAATCCTTACTTGGCATAGATCTCTTTATATTTTTATAATAAAAGTAAATATGATTAATAACAGAAATCTTTCAAACTATAGTAATGAGGAAAGAAAATGGACCTTGGGTGTTGAAACAGACTATAGATGACTATAATAAAATAAAAGTTTATATGCAACTCAGGCTGTGCAGACTGCTGGTATTTACAATCCTTTTGTTAAACAAATGAAACCAATGAGCAATATGAAAAAATAAAAAAGCAATGCTTTCAGGCTAGGGGCAATTTATTTATTTTTTTGAGACAGAGTCTCACTCTGTTGTCCCAGGCTAAAGTGTGGTGGTGTCAACCTGGCTCACAGCAACCTCAAACTCCTGGGCTCAAGTGATTCCCCTGCCTCAGTCTCCCAAGTAGCTGGGACTATGGGCACCTACCATGATGCCCAGATAGTTTTTCTATTATTAGTAGAGATAGGTTCTTACTCTTAGTCAGGCTGGTCTTGAACTGAGCTCAAGCAATCCCCCCACTTCAGCCTCCCAGAAACCTAGGATTACAGGCGTGAGCTACTCTGGTAGAAGCAATTAACTGCCAATAAGCAAACACCAAACAAGTAGCAAACAAAACAAAAAATTTCCAAGTATCTGTGAAAGAGGCACTGTTATTGGCAACAGATCCACAGACCTCCCCCCCAAAAAATTGTGGAAGAGATAATTTTATTGAGAAATTAATCAGTATAGATAAAATAATTTAAACTTGAAAACACTTTTTTAGAGATGGAATCTCTGTCACCCAGGCTAGAGTGCAGTGGTGTCATCAGTGCTCGCTGCAGCCTGGATCTCATAGGCTCAAGAAATCCTTCTGCCTGAGATGGGACTAGAGGCATGCACCATCATTCCCAACTAAAACAAATTTTTCTGGTAGAGACAAGGCTCTCACTATTTTGCCCAGGCTGGTCTTGAACTCCTGGGCCCAATCGATCCTCCTGTTTTGGCCTCCCAAAGTACTAGGATTAGAGGTGTGGGCCACCACACCCTGCCCATTTTAACTTTTCAATCACAATTTACTTCACTGATACCAGGTTTTGTGCTCTTGACACTAACAGGAAACTTCATAAATGGTAGGATTTATTTAGATTCAGCATACTAACAGTAAAATAGTATGCCTTAAATTCTTTGCATGAGTTCTTTTACCTTAAGTAAACATTACAGATTCACAAGTTTTAATTTAAATCAGATCTAAAAGTTCAGGAGGATGTCCACTAGGTACTGACTTTGAGACAAATATAAATTGATTATGTCACTATCAGCTAAATGTTACTTGACAGATATAAAAAATTTTTTAAAGGAATACTCACTAAACTTACAACTGGCATAACCTGAACAGCATAAGTGAAATAAGCTAGGTAGTCTGGCAAAAACAAGTTTTTAGATTTTAACAAATGATGGAGGAGAGGGATTCTGTAGTTCTAAGGTCTGAAGGTCTAGGGCAGTGGTTCTCAACCTTCCTAATGCTGTGACCCTTTAATACAGTTCCTCATGTTGTGGTAATTCCCAAAAATAAAATTATTTTTGTTGCTACTTCCTAACTATAATTTTGCTACTTTTATGAATCATAACGTAAACATCTGATAGGCAGGAGACCCCCAAAGGGGTCGCAACCCACAGGCTGAGAACCGATGGTCTAGGGTAATTTCAGAATTAGCAATTTGCTCACTTACCTCCTCCTCTAGGACAGTTTCCTGAGGCATGCTCAGTGAAGCGTTAGTGCCAGATTTTAACAAATTATGGAGGAGAGGGATTCAATAGGTAAACTGTATTTGGTGAACACTCTATATAAGCTAATTAACTACAACATGTATCACAGCTGAATTTTTTCCGGTATCACTTCTGACATATGCTACCCAAGACACATTAGCACATGTACCAATATAATATAACCTTCTTACGGTTTTCAAGTCCTAATGGCTAGGCACTAGAGTAATATTTATATTTTATCCTTTGGTATAGGAGAAATAAATCCAGTGCATGTTCTCTTTACTAGACAATACTTTTCACCATGCTGGTAACATATACTATGATTTCCTAGAACCATACTCCTCTATAGAAAGAGAAATGATGCTCCTGCTTAAATGTATTATAAATAAGAACTAAGTATAATATTAATTCACTCAGACAAAAATAATCAGATGTCTTAGATCACCTAATGATGTCTTTATAAAATACAGCTGAATTTAAGATAAATGCTAAAGAATAAAAATTGTTTATTGGCAGGCATGGTAACTCACTTCTGTAATCTTAAGAGTTTGGGAAGGTGAGAAGGGATGACTACCTGAAGCCAGGATTT
This sequence comes from Loris lydekkerianus, assembly GCA_963574355.1. Lineage (NCBI taxonomy): Eukaryota > Metazoa > Chordata > Mammalia > Primates > Lorisidae > Loris > Loris lydekkerianus. The sequence goes on from CAUYPK010023615.1 coordinate 26,319, forward strand.
CCAAACCAGCCTGAGCAACATGGCAAGACCCAGTCTTTACAAAAAAAAAAAAAAAAAAAAAAAAAAAAATTAGCTGGCACGCACCAGTAGTTCCAGCTACTTGGGAGGCTGAGGCAGGAGGATCACTTGAACCCAGGAGTTTGAGGTTGCAGTGGGCTATGATGACACCACTGTAATCTATCTAGCCCAGGCCACAGAGTAAGACCCTATCTCAAAAAATAAAACAGTGTGGCTGGGCATCCATAGTTCAGTGATTAGGGCACTGGCCACTTGTGCTGGGGTTGGTGGGTTCAAACCTGGCCCAGGCCTGCTAAAAAAACAACAAAAAATAGCCAGGGTGTTGTGGCGGGTGCCTGTAATCTCAGCTACTAGGGAGGCTGAGGCAAGAGAACTGCTTAAGCCCAAGAGTTTGAGGTTGCTGTGAGCTATGACACCACTGCACTCTAAAGAGGGTGACGAAGTGAGACTCTGTCTCAATTAAAAATAAATAAATAAATATCTATAAAGCCAGGCTCATGCCTGTGATTATAGCACTCTGTGAGGCCAAGGCAGGTGGAATGCTTGAGCTCAGAAGTTCAAGTCCAATGTGACCAAGAGAAAAATCTCATCTCTACTAAAAATAAAAAAATTAGCTAGGTGTTGTGGCAGGCATCTAGTCCCAGCTACTTGGGAGGTGCAGGAGTTTTAAGTTGTGATCTTAGGGTGACGCCACAGCACCCTAGTCTGGGGTAATAGAGTGAGACTCTTGTCTTAAAAAAAAAAAAAATTTGATAAGTGTTTATATTTATAGGTTAACAAAGCAAACACATGACTATGTTTATTGTTCTTTAGACACCATCTCTCTTTTTAAAACAAACACTGACTATATTTGAATCACAAAATTTAGCATAGACTGCTAATAGACTAAAACACTGTAAAGATTTTTTTTAATTGAACCAAGTGGGCAAATGTCACTAGACAGTCTTCACTTGGCTAACTAATCAGCTGTGCACACTGTACAACCATAAAAAAATCCTTTCTTTCCATATACATGCATGTGTGCTCAAACATACACACAATTCTGTGCTAAAGAGGTTTCAGCACACTCATTTATATACAATTCTAAAATTATGAAGTGAAAGAGTCTTTAATAAAATGGATAATCTAAAACCTCTATGAGTGATCCTATATTGTCAGAATACACACAATTTTAGATTAGTACTTGCTTAGTAAAGATAAGACTTACGGCTCAGTGCTCATGTGCAGTGGTTAGGGCATGGGCCACATACACTAGGGCTGGTGGGTTCGAACCCAGCCCTGTCCTGCCAACCAACAATGACAACTAAAAAAACAACAAAAAAAAGTAGTAGGGCATTGTGTCAGGTGCCCGTACTCCTAGTTACTTGGGAGGCTGAAGCAAGGGAATTGCGTAAGCCCAAGGGCTTGAGATTGCTGTGAGCTGTAACGCCACAGCACTCTACCAAGGGCACCAGCCACATACACCAGAGTTGGTGGGTTTGAATCCAGCCCGGGCCTGCCAAATGACAATGACAACTCCAACCAAAAACTAGCTGGGTGTTGTGGCGGGCACCTGTAGTCCCATCTACTTGGGAGGCTGAGGCAAGAGAATCGCCTAAGCCCAGGAGTTGGAGGTTGCTGTGAGCTGTGATGCCAAAGCACTCTACCCAGGGCAACAGCTTGAGGCTCTCTCTCAAAAAAGAAGACAAGACTCATGTTATCTTTTTGCTAAAAACATAAATGCCATAAAAGAATCTTTAAGGAGTACCTGGAAAAAAGTCCAAAAAAGGCAACAAAGGAATACTGAAATATTAAAATTAACTATGAGTTTGACTCTAAGTCGTTAAGTGGCAAAAAAAAAAAACTTCACGTGATTAGTATTTTAGTATTTGGTATGTGTATCACACTTTTATTTTCTAATGTGATAAAATATGTGAATTCTTTTCATGGAACTAAGCAAGTTGGAAGTTACATGAACTTTTGGGATAGAGGATTGTATCTTCAAACATATTTGTACAAAAAGTACACAATGGTCTGAATATTGAACCACTATGAAAGCTGAGAACACATTATTAAATTTTTTTCTTTATTCTACTTTTTCTTTCTCTTTGCAAGTTAGATGGGTAATGTGCCAACATAGTAATAAGAAGGAATGCATACCTCACACACATTAGCGTGAAAATCCAATCATTCTTATAAAGCCCAAAAGGATCAACCATATTATTAAATTTTAATTCAATGAAAGTCAGCTCAGGCACATTAAGCTGTTAAATACATGAAGACTGACTACTTTAATTTTGTGTCATCAATAGTAAGAAAGATTTTGCTTTTTAATATCAAAATATTAATTTGTACCTAAACTTTAACCTTAAAGCTGATACTTCTTTGAATCTAATTTTTTAAACTTTAGGATAGAATACACCAAATCTTGCCTTCATGTCCAAAACAAATATCTCAAGCATCAGTTGATTCCGTGTCATCAATAGTAAGAAGGATTTTGCTTTTTAATATCAAAATATTAATTTGTACCTAAACTTTAACCTTAAAGCTGATACTTCTTTGAATCTAATTTTTTAAACTTTAGGATAGAATACACCAAATCTTGCCTGCATATCCAAACAAATATCTCAAGCATCAGTTTATTCCCCTAAAAGGGAGTCAAGATGGAAAAGGTAGTGGCTTGATGCCTGTAGCACAGTGTTTATGGTGCCAGTCACATAAACCAGGGCTGGCAGGTTTGAACCTGGCCCAGGCCAGCCAAACAACAATGACAACTGCAACAAAAAATAGCCAGTATTGTGTTTGGGCACCTGTAGTCCCAGCTACTTGGGAGGTTGAGGCAAAAGAATCACTTTAGCCCAAGAGTTTATGAGGTTGCTGTGAGTTAAGATGCCATGGCACTCTATCAAGGGCAACATAGTGAGACTCTGTCTAAAAAAAAAAAAACAACAACAAAAGGAAGAGGTGGTAAATATTGCAGCAATTTATTGAAATAAATTTCAAATATAAATGGGATATAAACAGATTCTTAAATCCACAGCTTAATTTTGCTTTGTGACCTGGCTGTAAAAAAAAATGTAATCACTATTTCTCAAAGTATAAAGGTCATAATGATGTACGGACCGAAACAATCCAATTATAATACTGAACTTATTTTCAAATATGTAAAACCAGAAAGGACTACATTTTTGCTTCTCTCAATAGTACCTATTTTTCATAGAGTGGTCTAATTAGAAATTCTCTCTCCTAAGATTCTATAAGAAGAGCTATTACTAACATTTTATATAGAATTTCAGTTTTGTTTTAGACAATATTTTTTATATAACAGAATATATATTTCTGGTTATTATTTAAAAATAAAAATACAACAATTACCCGCAAAAAGATCTTCTCTGTCATCATCTAGCACAACTTCTGCAGGTTTTGGGCCATTGGAGTGTGCACTATTATCTTCTGCAGGAAAACTAGCTGGCTCTGGAGACGATGGACTTGACTGTAAAAAGGAACAATAATAGGTAACAGATTGGCATGTTTATCTGGTGTAATTTTCCCTATGTATTATAGAAATAGAACATTTTCTTGATAAGAAGGGAGGAAAGAACAAGAACAGCTATTTATATTTCCTCCCTTGAGGATAACAATGAACCAAAAACACACTTTTGCTCATCTCCTTTAACAAAATGTCACTTAAGATTTAATAAAGTCTGTTCTGAACTTCCAATAGTGTGAAAAAAAAAAAAGTTTATTCTACTCGTTCTTTTAGAGATTACTAGTTTGTCATGTTGAATTATAATTCATAAAAACCAAATGAAATGCTTTATTAATAGTTATACAGTCACATATTAAAGAACCCAAATCAGGTCAAGTCCCTTGACTTTTTAAGAATCGATGCTTTGAACTGGGGTTGGCAAATCTGGGAAGACAAGACTCCAGACATCTCTGGCCAGTGGGATCTGCCTATGATCATCCCTTTGAGGATACAGGGAGCCAGCAAGGGACTTCTGGACCCCAGGAGGAAGACAAAAACAGTGGAAAACTGGCAAGTGGCTGCGTGTGTTCGATCGACCTAATCAC